>BPLR01016094.1:0-54752 GCA_021605095.1 Caerostris extrusa | reverse complement strand
GTTTAAACATTAATTAAATCAAAGTTCTTAAAAATATGCATGTAATAATAAATATATTTAAACCAAGCATAGTTATATATTTCATCTAAATGCCTATTCGTGGGTGTATTTAGTCAAATTCCCAATAGTGTTATTGCTGTTATTTTAAACCGTAGGTCCCTGTTTAATATGGCTGTAGGGCTGACAACGCTACCTAATCTCTTGTCTCGAAATCTGTCAGTGGGAAGATGGCCTTGGCCCACCACGCCCACTGTTGTGGCAGGAGTTAGTGAATTAGTTAGCTCGTTTAACTAGCATGTACAACAGCAACTGTTCGATTCACACATATGACGTACTGCAGTAATAAGTAGTAAAGTAGCTAAAGTAGTAAGTAGCTCGGTACTGTAAGCTATAGTTAGTCGACTAAAGAAATTTTAAGTAGCTTCAGTAATTTGGTAACGATTTTTGGCAGAGTATAGCATAGAGATATTGAATTTTCTTTTGTCTTTACTAATATGATCTGCAGTCAATATTATCAGCATCATTAAGCAATCGAGAATAAAGATATTAAGGTACTTATTTACTCACCCCTCTATTAACTTAATATTGCATTTGTGTTTGTTTGAGGGTTGTTAGATTTTCAGATGTTGTTGTTGTTGTTAGTGTGGAATTATTGGAACTCAATCTTTACAAATTTGGCCATTTATCGTAGAAGTAAAAGATATAAACAAATCAAAATTACAAGGAAAAGACCAGACATTCTTAACAAAAATGACCCAAAGGCCTTAAAACAGTTAAAAAAATAAGTTAAATATCCCAAGGATAAAAATTTGAAAAGCTAGAAGCACCGTAATAAAAGTCCGTGTGACCAGGACATGTTTTCCTGACCCTTCAGTAAAGAGCACACAAATCACCATTCTATTGTACTGTTTCGAGACCGAGTCCAGTCACAAGTAAACAAGTAGATGAGCCTTATTCATTTTCTCTGTCTTACATAAAACACATTGATGTGTTCAGGTAAGACAGAGAAAATAAGTAAGGTTTACAATCCCTATTTTGGCCAGATGTTCGTCCAGGCAGTGATATCCAGTTCTTAATCTAAAATGGGTAACAGCCTCTTTGAGAGTTTTTCCACTAAATTTAGATTTCCAGATATAATTGAATATAATTATTATTGTATTATTGGAGACATTTTCTAACCAGACATTTTGATTAACACTTTTGTCTAATCTTCAAGATATTCTGTTTAATCATCTCCAACTTATTTGTTTTATAAAGCTGTGAAGTAGCAAATCCACCAGTGGGAATCTAAACCTTTCACCTAGCACACTAACAGCTCACACTGATTATAAACTATCAGATGTTTTAATAGTTTTATTTTAAAATAGTAATGTTCCTTATAACGAAAATTCTAGTTTGAGGAGCAGTAAGCATGAAACTGAAGTGAGCAAATTGCAAAACAGAAATTATGGAACAAGGTAGGAGGAAAACAAATCAATGAACAAATATCGAGGAACTTCTATTCCATCACTTTCATCGTACAACTTTTACCAATAAATTTTCAGTAAACACTTTTACTATATTCAATAACGTAGGTTTGGTGAAAAATAAAACAAACTAAATTTAATGGAGCATACGAGTACAAGACTAGGAAATCAATTGTAAAACCAATTTCTGTAAATGAAAGATGTTTAAACGCTCATCATGTATCAGGATCAACTAGCTATTTTTGTTATAAATTCTAGAGTAAAATTCGAAAAAATTTCATGTAAATTCGTTAATATCTTAGCTAAAATGATTTAACGCTTTGCTATTTAAATGCCCAATATTACTTTTATGTATCGAACTGTTTTGTGAAATTGAATTGATAAACGAATTGAAATGCAATATTTTTTAACAAATTGTGTTCTTTTTTTATTGAAAATACTTTTGATAAATTAAATTTTTCCATATATTTATACAAATACATTTCATTTTGACATATTCATGTATTTATAAATAATACAATTAAGAATTAATGATTACAATAGCTTTTAGTTATTTTTCATTTAATAATAAAATAATCTTTCATTAGCATTGATTCTGACTTGATTATTGATAACATTTAATTGTTTAGTATTAAAAATAAAGTTAATTTTGTCATTAATTTGAAAAATATAAAATAATTTTAACTTTCAATAAGAATTAAATATAATAAGTAAAATTTTGGTAATCAATTTTTCTTTTTATTTATTGTACACAGTTGCTTCAAATATCAAAAGAACGACATTTGGAATTGATAAAAATGATTATATAAACTTTTGCATCATTTATTTTATAGAAAAATTTCACTACAGTTATACATGAAAAGCTAAAAATAATATACATTTTTTTATCTCTTTCCATTTGCAGCTTAATTAATTAATTAATTGTTTTTAAACAGCGGTAATTATTTTGAGAACAAAAGATAAGTATAATTAATTTAGATTTTTTAAGCAATAAAATCTAATTGAAGAAATTTTCAAAGGAAAAACAGAAAGATAATTAATAGTTTTTTAATTAATTATATTGTTCATAGTCAGATATCTGGGCATATATTTAAATTGTCTTAATTATACTTTTTTTTTTTTCAATTAAATTTTAATTTCATGTATGGTATATATTTTATTTGAATCATTTAGTAAAATATATCACCTTTTATAATAAAATTTGAAAAATAGAGCAAATGATTTTTTTGTTTTATTCTTATAAAAGAGTATTTATATCTACTATAATAATCTTTTACTGTGTAATGCTGAAATCTAGTATAATTTTTTTTATACACCCAGATTTGTTTCCTTATATAGTAATCATAAAAGTTTTTATGCCATATATTCAAACGTAATTTATTAAATAGAAAAGTTATAAAACATATTTTTAAAATTTATTTAATTTAATTTTAATTATTTATAATAAATTTATTTTAAACAGAATCATATATAATGAAAGAATGAATGTTACTGACAAAAATTTTCCAAAACGAACAATTAAGTTCGATAAAAACTTTCAACTGTTTGATAGTTACACTGGTGGACAAAATTAACAGATGGAAGATATTTTCCCAAATATCTCAAAAAAATACTGAATGTAAATAAATGAAATTTGGTATGGATATAGCTTATACCATGATAATAAAGTATGCAAAACAAAAATGAAAGTGCCATTCACTGGCATGACTTATTGAGAATAAATCCAATGTAGTCTGAACTTAAGGATAAAAGATGACAATAAAAGTGAGGCTTGTACAGTGTGTGTTGCCTCTAGTGTGGTGTATGGTCACCCCTGACAGACAGACAGCATGCACAACGAGTATGCATGCTGTTAATAAGGGAGTTAAGCAGGGGCTTGCGGAAGACCCTCCCATTCTTCCACCAGAGCAATTTTTAACTCCAGAATGGTTATGGGGGAGGTTGGCGCATCGCAATAGCTCTCCCAAGAGCCTCCCTAGCATGTTCAATAGGATTCAGGTCAGGGGATTTGGCTGGCCAATCCATTCGTTGAATATACTCGCTTTCCAGATACTCATCAACCATGATAGCCCTATGTGGTCGCGCATTATCGTCCATAAAAATGAACTTAGGGCCAACAGCGTGCCTGAAAAGACGTACATAGGGCTCTAGGACCACCTGCCTGTACCTCTGAGCATGCACGGAACCATTGTCAAACACATGGAGCGTTGTGCGGGTATCTTGCATGATCTCTGCCCAAACTATGACTCCTCCACCAGCATAATGGTCCCTTTTGATAATGTTGCTAGTATGGTATCGGGTTCCAGGTTCCCTCCATATCAATAACCGTCCAGAATCAGGTTGTAGACAGAATCTGGACTCATCGGTGAAGAGAACATTAGCCCATTGAAGCTGTGTCCAATTTTGATGTTGTATGCACCATTCTGCACGCGCTCTTTTTGTGGGAGGGAGGGAGTGGGATGCAAATAGCGGGCTTCCTGGCATACAGCCCTCTTTCATGGAGTCTCCTGGAAACTGTCTTACTCGAAATTGATGTTCCTGTAGCAGCCGCGAGGCCCCTAGATAATTGAGTGGCTGTAGCCGTCCTCTGGCGCTTAGCTGAAAGGAACAAATACCGGTCTTCATTGGCCGATGTAGCCGTCGGGCGACCTTGTCCTGGTCGTCTGCATACTGTCCCACTAGTTTTAAATTGACTCCACAAATTGGAAATGACGCTTGGTGTTATATCCAATTCCCCTAGCAACCTGAACTTGGGACTGGCCTGCCTCAAGTCTACCCACAATTCTCCACCTCATACCTTCGTCTAAAAGATGATGTTCACTCATTTCACCTAAAAAACAGCAAGAAACAACAAGATTATTCAAAAAATGCACTAAAATCTGCAACTGTGTTGAAGAGTGGAATGAGATGAACAGCTCGATGCTGACTTTTATACCTCCTGCTAGCTTAGCAACGCCCACAAGAATACGTAAACTTATTTTAGGGCCAATAGCGCTACAGCGACCATATATGGCAATCAACTGTCCAGGTTTTGTGCGGTATTTTTAGAGAAATGGGCGAAAATGCTTTCCATCTCTTAATTTTTGTCCACCAGTGCATTTTAGTATTTGATTGAATATACAAGAAGATATATTATAGAAGATTTTTAATGTCTTGTGTTAGATAAGAAGTCATTTTTAATATATTCTGGCTTATTTTGTTTTAAATTTCAAGTATTACAGATTCAGCTACTTCTTTGAAGAAATGCTATTTTAAATCTATTTTCAAATTCCGGTCACATTTTTTGAGTACATATCTGATGAAAGAAGAAGTATTTTAATAATTTCTTTATAATTGTAAAGCAACTTCAATCGAATATTCGTATTTTTAGAATTATTATATGGACAGAACTTAGAATCTCTCTTTAAAACGAAGTTTTCAATTGAATTTTTCAAGTTTTTTTACATATTATTATACATTTCAGATATTATTGTGTAGTTTTAGATAAAAGTATGCATATAAGTTTTCTTTCAAATGCCATTATTAATAAATTCTAACTTACCAACTCCAACGGATGTACATTCTCACACCATTTCTCCAACGCCATCTTCAACGCAGACCAATTTATAATGAGCCCAAATCGTATGCATAAACTTTCATGAAATTTATTTCGCCTTAAAATATTCTTTTTCATTTAAAAAGTTTTTTTAAATATTATGTATGACAAACCATACTTTTAAAGTCTAATAACTCAGCTCTTAATAGGTTGAAATTGTTAATTATTTCAATTTTTCTTTTTAATTATAGCGCGATTTACATTATGCGAAAACTCTTTCAGTGTTTGAATTATGAATGATTATTGATTATGAATTTCATTCTTGAAAAAGTGTTAATATGAAATTTGTTCAAAATAATTTAAACTTCATTTAAAAACAGCCTTTAATGAAAAAAATCTTAATAAATGTTTTAATATGCATATAATTTATTCAATATTTTCCAAATAAACAGTTCCTTATTCAGCAATTTAATCATTTTATACTCTTATACTTTATTATTTAACAACTAAGTCATTTGTTTTTATTTAATAATAAAATATATTATTAATTTTATTACTTATTTATTAATAAAGATATCCTACTTCTGACCAAATTTCTCAAAATATTATTAGTATTTATATACTTAGGCAATTTTTTATTTATTATTTTTGAAAACTCAGGCACATTAGACAATATGAATTCATTGTTACTACAACATGTATTTTTTGAATATAAATATTTTACTTTCTTCTTTTACACAAAATAAAGAAATTCTCTGTGTTCACATTCTGAAATATTAATACCCAGTTTTAATAATTTGCAATTTTTTACATCTTACATAAATTACATTCAGTTTTAATAATACGAATTTATCACGTAACAAATGTTACAGTTGTAAACATTTAATTTGAAATGAAGTGTATAATTACTATCATATAGTTAAATGACATCTAAAATATTTTTGCTATTTATTTCCTTTTTATCTTGTTATGTTAAAAGCATACGACATCGAATATTAAAAATTCTCATCTTGAAATGAGGATATTCTGAAAGAGTTTTCAAATTTTCTTCAATACATTTATTTTTTGGCATTGAATTAAAAAAAGAGGCTTATACATTAAAAACATTCATTCTTTAAAAATATTATCAAAAAGAAAATATATTTCGAATAAATTAAATATTTATCTTATTCTTCTTCATTGAAGCAACAGCCCATGGTGAGCCAAATCCGCTTGCATGTTGGCAGATTTTGAGACAGCAGATGTTTTTTTTCTGCGCCCAAAGCGCTACAGTCATATTAGACAGGTATCTAAGGCTTAAATTGGATTCCGAACCACTAAAAGTATCCATGGCACTGCAAGGACTCGAACCCGAAACATGTGGCCCCGAGAGCCAGAACATATTCGTATTTATCTAATTATAATAAATGATTTATCAATATTTATTTGTTTACATTTTTAATAAAAATTATTTGATCAATAAAATACATCATGACATTCTGTAAATTATGTTAATAAACCGTGGAAAAATAATTTAATACAGATTAATCACTTTTTTCAAACTCATTAATGTTTTTTTGATAAAATAAAAAAGTACTTCACTACATTATGTAAACATTAAATCTAGTAACATATTTGTTTAATCTATCTAATCTATCTAAATATCTATCTATCTCTTAATCTATCTAAATATTTATTCATCATTTAGAATTGAAACTGCTTATTTCGCACTTTAAACACAATAGTGTATTGTAGTCACTTGAGATATCGCCTTTCATGAAAGCAGCAGAGGGAATAAGGACTTTTCCATCAATATTACTGGAACGCGTTTAAAGATAAACGGATTTCTATTATTTATAAAGCATAAAGCAGACATTTAAAATGGTGCGAGTATTTTAATTGAATTTTCTGTTGAAGTCCTTTGTTTAAACGAATTGCATTGTGTAAATCATTTATGTTCTCTCGGAATTTACTAGAGGAAGATATCTCAAGTTGAAAACTCATTCATTTGAATTTAAAAATGTTATCGATGTCACATTATACTGAAGAAGATTTGATTTTAATGTGAATTTATTTTTAATTTGCATGTTTAGTGATTCATGTTTTGTAAATCATTGCAAAATTCATATTTTAGAAAGATACTAAATCATATTATAAAAATTGCGTAGTTGCTTATATTTTTAAATAATTAAATAATTGAATGATTATTTTAAAATTATTCGTAAATAATTCTGTGCTAAGGGGCCGAATGATGGAGTGAGTATCGCTCGGTACCACAGATTTCGGGCTCGAGTCTCAATAGTGCCATGGATGCCTGTATTGGCTCAGAATCCGCTTGAAACAGTAGGTACTGGTTTAATATGACTGTAGAGCGTTGGGCGTAGGGCTGACAACCCTGCCCTATAAAAAGAAAACAACATCTCATGTTCCAGAATCTGCCAGTACACAGAAGGCCTTGGGCCTTGAGGATTCCTAACATGGGGCTGTCGACATTGAAGAAGAATTTTATTCTGTTAATAGCTTAAATTATTGATCATCATCATCCATGGCTCAACAGACTCATGTTAGGAATGTTATACATGTATTTATTGAAAATAATATGAAAGAAAATGGCAAAATGAATGAAAATTTTGAAATGAAATGAAAATTGTAATTATAATAAAAATCGAAATTCAAATGAAAATTGTAATTATTAATTTGCTAATTACATAGGACATCAAAATATTGTATAATGTAATACAAACTATATAACACATTGTTTATCTAAAATTCTTATTATTAATTTGCTTATAAATTAGACAAAAAAAAAAAAATAATAGATTGTACTTGAACTTTTGAGTATATAGTCATATATACTAAACATAACTAATATTTTTTGGAAATTTCTATTAATTGATAATAACCATAATTATTTATTATGTAGTACACACATATTTTAGCTTTTAGATGCATTGAACAGATATTATTTCATTTACATTTTTATACTTATTACTGCTTTATTTTAAAATTCTAATAACATATAAGACATTTAAGTGGAAATAATTGTTGAATAAAGCAATTCAATGAAAAATAGCTGTAATATACCATTTACAATTTGTCATAATCTCTTGAAAAGAACATTTTATTCTGAAATATAATTACTGAATAACCTAAATAATCTGATGTTGAAATGCAAATATATATTACCTCCATGAATGATTAATGTGAATTATTATTATTGGGAATTATTTCCTTTTTATTGTGATTCATTTTTAAAAAATAAAATTGGAGTTAATTTGTGGAAATTACTCGTATAATATTTCTCAGTTGTGGTGTAAAAAATGTTAATAGATTTTCACAGAATAAATTTTCAGTAATTTATTAAAAAAATACATATAATTTTTTTCTAGATGCTAAATATCAAATATCAATAATATTTTGATATTTCATATTTTAATTTGGGTTTTAAATTTTACTTATAAAATTGTTCCTTTTAAATTAGTTTTATTATTTAAACCATCCAGTGAAAGCATGCGTATGATATATGTATTTAAATAATTAAATCGAAATACACGGAGATTATAAAATAAATTTTCCTTTTAACAGTAATTTTTAAAAATTATAAATTAAGTTAGAGGTACACTAAGGACGTCTAATAAGTTTAAAAATTCACGACATAGTCATTCATTTATCCAGTAAAAAGTTAATTAGCTGCATTTTATCCTTTTGAAAATACAGATTAGAAAGTTGTGAATAAGTAAAAAACTGTATTGTATTTATATGGCAAGACATGCTTGTAAAATTTCGCAGAACACAGAATTAATAGAATTTAGCAATTTTTTTTAATATTATCCGAAGAAAATTTCATTTTCAAAAAGATACTTGTGACAAGGCATCATAATGTTAACTAGCTTGCTATGCCACCTGCCAGAGATTTGTTTTCCATCCGCAATAATGATTGAATCTGTTGATACTCCTTATGAAAAATCTTGGTATTTATATTAATGTAAAATTATATGATAGCAACCGAAACTTTAAGCAAGTGATTTGTTATTGTTTCTTATCCCACTTAGTAGACAGCAACATCTAGATCAAGTCCAAGAACCCGTGTTATCTCATGAAAGTAACGAACGCGGGGGCAGCTTCTGTTGTAACGGAGCACCTGCAGGTAGAAGTCTGACATGGCTCCTGGGGTAGGGTTGGCTCCTTTGGCTCCTGACTTTTTACGGGGTAGGGTTGTCAGCCCTACGCTGTATAGTCCTACTAGATCGGGACTTCCGGCTTAAAGTGTAATACTACTATATCCCATCATATCACATTACTATGCTTTGAGCTGAATTGCCCCTTTTACAGTTGGGAATGATCTGGGTAAGAACAAATCTGATTGGGTTCTGTAACGCTCTACGCTCATATGAGACCAAGACCATGGCTTAAAGTGGATTCTGAACCACTACAAATATCCATGATACCACCCAGGCTCGAACCCGAAACCTGTGGGCCCAGTGCCAGAGCTCTAGTCACTCGGCCATCAGCTCCGCAAGTGGTGAATTTACCCTAATGTTTCACGTAGTGATCCACTTATTTTAATTGCACATATTTTACAAAGAAACAAAATATGAAGGCATTCAAATATATAAAGCCATAAACATTTGAAGTATGTTTATTTATATTACTAACCTTCATTATCTTCTTAATTATCTTATGTGTTTTGCCCAGTATCCAAAGAAAATTTCTTCAAACTTTACTTTCACATATCTTAATTATATTTTTGAACACATTAATTTATTTTATAGTTTGAAACTAACATAAACACAAGTTGTCAATTTATGGGACAAATTTTTAAACTTGATAGACAATTAGTTTTAAATATGCTATAAAATACGATACATAATTCTTAATGTATTTATTTTAATTTTTGCTCAAGTAAGAAAGTTTCATAATTACGTTGCCAAAACTGGTAGAAATACATGAAAACCAATTTGAAGCTTTTCGCCCGCATGGTTAGTTTATTAGGTATTGTTTAATTGAATTCGAGACCATGTGTTTATTTGTCCCTTCTTGGTGAAATTGGTTCTTTCGGTAAAAGTATTGGAAGCATTTTCTGTTGTTTAATGCAATTACAGGAATCGGGCAATTATTAATTATTTCTGGGAAGGAAAACTTTTCTTTATTACCAAAACAAGTAAATGAAGTTTTTGACGCGTGTACATTAATCTTTGGAAAGGAAATGTTTTATGGAATGTATTGGTGAAATTTGAAGATGGATATTAAATCTGAAATAAATTGATTTGGTTGCCAAAAATATGGAAGTTTGAAGTAAGAAAAATGGCGCTAGAATTTTTCTGAGCGTTTTTTACTTTATCAACATCCAAAATTTATTAGTTTAGTTATTTTTAAGATTATATATTATTTTTTTTATATTATCTTTTATTTTTTATATTTTTATATTATATTTAAATAAAAAATTGGTGGGATTTTTAAAAATTTAGGGATTTAGGGATTTTTAGGATTAATTAGGGATTAGTGAAATTATTAATTTTTATCAATAAAAAGTTTTCGATTTAATTTTTTTAGAGTATTAAATAGTTCTTATAATTTTTATGCTCAGTATTTTTTGTTATCAACTCGTTGTTGATCTTTGGATTGTGTGATAGGCTGATAAAATATTTTCCTACAAAAGTGACTTTAAAATATTAGTTCTCCTAACGATAAATCGAAAAACTTTATATTTCTAAAATAATATTTATTGCATTTTAATAATAAATAACTTTTTCATTTTAATAAATTTAGATGCCTTTAGATTTTAAAATTATTATATAATCTGAAATAAACTGATGTGGTTTCGATAACCTTTTTGAAATAATATACGAAATAAGAAACGTAACCTTTGAAATTTAATAAATATGAACATAATCTTTGAAATAAGAAAAATGGCGCTAGAATTTTTCTGAGCGTTTTTTACTTTAGCAACATCCAAAATTTATTGGTTTAGTTATTTTAAGTTTATATGTAGTATTTTTTTGTTTATATTATAGTTTGAAATATAAAACAAAAAAAAATGTTGGGTTTTTCTAGAAATTTGAAATTTTAGGATTAATTAGGGATTATGGAAATTAGGATTTTTATCAATAAGAAGAGAAGATTTCGATTTAATTCTTTTTTTAGAATATAATTCATATAAATATATATTCTATATTATATAGTTCTTATAATGCATATGCTCAATATTTATTTGCTATATTTACATCTACTCATAGTTGAAGTTTAGGTTGTGGGATAAGCTGATAAAATATTTTCGTAGAAAACGATTTAAAAAAAAATATTAGTTTTCTTCATGATAATTCGAAAAATTACTCTTTTCTGAAAAAAAATATTTATTGTAATTTGATATTAAATTACTTTTTCATTATATTAAATTTAGACACATCTAGATTCTAAAATTATTATATAATTATCTGAAATAAATTGATGTGGTTTTTGGAAACATAACTTTTGAAATAAGAAAAAATGGCGCTAGAATTTTTGTTTCAGCAATAACAAAAATTTTATTGACATATTTACTTTAAAGTTGTATTATTTTGTTATATTACCGATTTAAAAAGCATGCAACCTATTTTGTTTCATTAAAAATATATATAAGTTTTGCATTTTCATTAATAAAATAAGATTTCGATTTAAAGTACTTTTAGAATATTTTTCTTAAATAATATTAATTAAATTTTTAAATAATAATAATTTCAAACATATTTAAATTCAAAAATTATGATAGAGAATAAAAAAACTAAAAAAAAAAAATGCATTGCAACTAAATAAAGGAAACGTTGAAATATTTGTGAATATAAAAAGAATTACAAAATATCATCAATATACATTTATTGAAATACTTTTTTGGGATTGATTTATTAAAGTATTTTTCTTTTATAATAAGACAGATTCATTTAAACACGTCTTTACTTCTTTTAAAAAATACAAGATGCTTTTTAGATGTAGATTGCATTTTCTGACTCTACCTTACCCAACGAAATGTCAACAAAGATTAAATCTTAAAGAATTAACTAATTTTAACAATAAACTTCTACAGTTGCGTAATAAACTTCAATAAAGATTTAACAAAATGTGTTTTATATTTGTTGGTAAGATGGTAAATGTTCTACGTAAGCAATTAAATTTAATAAAATTCCAGAAGATAGTTTTTATTACAAGATAAAAATAATACACAGATTGACCGTGCATAATACATTGAGCAAAGTTTAAAAACAAATGTTTTGTATGAGAACTTCTTAATTTTTAACTTTATTATCATAAAATTTTTTAATGATCCAAAATTTCACCAGTTTTGGAGTACACGATGTACGAAAATGTAAATATTGTAAAAACGAAAAGTGGATAAAATAAAATTATTTGGAAACTTTTCAAGAAGAGAATGAAAAGTTGATTTCTACACTTAAATCTTTTATTATTCTGGAATTCGTTTTTTGGAATAATTTATTTTATGAACAATTAACTTTTATATAATATATTGTTTCTTTATAAATACTTTTAAAAACGATTTTGTGGAATTTTATTCTGAAGATGTATTTTTCTTTATTTAATTTTAATTTTATAACTCGATTTTTATCTCTAATAAAATTTAATTTATCAAAATAATTTAAATTTATTAAACCAAATTCCTTTGTTTCATTTGAATAGTGTGTTTACTCATAAAACTTATTGATCATTATTTACGCATTCATTTGTATTTTATTTTCAGACAATTTCAACGTGGCCTCTGCAACATCACCGTTCACCCTTCCAGTCAATTCAACCCATTCTTGAACATCAGCGCCTCCCATCGGCAGTCTCAGATACTGTACCCTCGACAAGCATCAGACGCCATCTTGTATGCATCGGTAAGATTACACCAAGAGTATATATACGTTTTGTAATGATAGTTTTTAAACAAATTTTTACTTCAATCTAGAAGAATTTTGTTCATCTAAAGCAACTTTTCAAAATCATCACAGCTTATTTTTTTTAACTTATAAGACATTACAATAAATACAATTATAATTTACAAATTTTATATTATTTTAGGTTTGAAAAGATTATGAATTTTTTTAATACTTCAAAATTAACATTATAAGGAAAACTGAGTTTAAAAAATAGTTTGATAATACTATTTGAAACGAGTGTATTTAAAATGAGTGTTTCGTTTGTGAAAGAAAAGTTATTAATAAATTTTGTAAAAGGAAAATTATTAAAAGTATAGTAATAATTCAAGTTCAAAATATAAGTTCAAAATAATATTTTTTGGTAAAATCGCAAAATAGGGAAAGTGGGGAATAGGGGAATCAAAGTGTAGTGAATAGCAAACAGTACAAGAAACCAAAGTTGGCCACTTATCATCCAGTTGGCGTCACAATAAAGTTACTAAATCTCAACGACCCCATTTTGCAATTTCGCTTATTATTATTTTTATTTACCTCTATAGTAAGTATTTTTAAAATTCGAATTTGAATCGATCTAAGAATGTTTTTAAAGAGCGGTGCATAATGAGATAGAAAAAGCTTCTAAATCTCAAATAGCCATACTCTTTAATAAAAATATATAATACTTGATTTTCTTAACATCAACCACATTCAGTTAAGAAGTTAAAAACACTATCTTGTTTCTTTTTTTGGTAAAATTGCAGAATACGGGCCGTTGAGGTTTTGGCGTTAAAATTATTTTCGTCACTGCTGAGTAACGGGTTTTCATTGTAAATGAAGTGAATTGCAAAACGTTTGGCTACTAATCGCTCAGTTGGCGCTGCAAATAAGTCGCTAGATCCCAACCGCCCCTATTTTGCGATTTGGCTTTTTTTTTTTAATGATCTAATAATTTTTCCAGTTTGTTGCCACTCAAACATAACATTAAATTTCGTGCGTGCTAATTTTGAAAATGAAAGAAATACTTTTTTTCAGAAATTTATTGGCACTCAAACATTACGTAAACCTTTGCAGCGTCTTTATTATTTAAATTAAAATATATTATGGATAACAAACCCATTACGCCATATTTAATTACAAATTTTATTATACAACATATATTAATTTTATTAAACTGAATAATCTAAATATTTAATTTTAAAGATATTCTTGAATAACTTCAAATTGTTCAGGTAGATGAGAGTTTTAAAATATTGGTATAAGTACCTTATATGATAAAATATCATGTTATGTTATCTACCTATATACTAAAATATTTCTTCATAGTTCGTTTTCTTTAATATTAAAATGCTACTTCATACATTTATAAATGGATTAGAAAAATCATTTATTGTTTTTCGCTTTAGTAAAATATACATAAATAACAAATTACTAAAATTAAATTAGACCATCTAACGTAAATAGCAAAAGCTATCTCGGTGCATGCAAATGTAATTTGTTTTACGTTAATATTCTGATTTATAATACAATTTATGAATTCATTATGAATTAAAGTATCTACATACAGGAATCTTGTTAAATAATTCTGCAGCATTAATGTATTTAATTTCAAGTCTTTAATAATGGTATATTGAATAAGTAATTTAGTTTTCTAAAAACATCTACGATCTATTCATTTATTAGCTATTGCAATCAGCTCAAAATTTTGTGAAGATTTACGATTAAATTGATTGTAACATCCTCAATAATGTTTAGTTATTATTAAAAAACATATTTCAAATGCTGGAAACTCTGATCTTTGTCTCTTGAAAAGAATTACAGCAAATTTAGAGTTACCCAGTTGTTATCGTCGTATTACTGGTGTTAGTGTTACCTTGGTGGGAATAGAGTTACCCTAGTGCCCCAAATGAAACTTGATACACTGCACTTATATTCTATCACCACAAGTTTGAATGAAAATTCCAAGTGAAAGGGTGTATATTGTAGCATTTTTTTCTCACGGAAAGAGTTTTGGCATTTCGTTCCCAGGAGAAAGGAATTAAATGCCAAATTGACAAGTACATAATAAACACCCATCATTCAAATTTTACAGCAGACAAGCAGTGTTTTGGGTAATTATATTATATGCAATTAGTATTTTGCACTAATGAGAACCACCTGTCTCTCAAATCTGATAGCAGATATTGGGCATCATGTATAATAAGACACATGAAATTAGAAAACTGTCTGTGCGACCGTCACAGGTCGAAACTATTACAGATGTTATATGGACTACACTATGATTTGTTCCATACTGATTGGTGATAGACCATAGACTGAGAAAATCTCTACTCCAATGAGAATTAAAGGAAGTTGATTAATCTTCTTCTTGACGGATTTTCTTAAAAGGAGGTTTTTGGAGAAGAAAGGAAAGAGTTCTACAACGAATCGACAAAGAGTGTTGTTTTTGCTTTCTCTCTGGAGTGACAGAACAGGCCAAAGTTCTCGGCCTGTTTTCAGAGTGAGCCCCTTGTGGTTTGGTGAATCAAGCCATGTGATAATTACGGTCTGTCGCAGACCATGCAATTTAATTCAACGTAGAATTGAAAACTATTAAATTCTCCGAACTTGGAGTGAACTGCACTTGTGATCAAATTTATAATTTTAATTTTCATATCTTTGTATAATAACTCAGACTTCTGTATCTGTATATAAGGCTTGTAAATAAAAATTAAATGGTTATAGTTATAGGTCTAGTATAGACCGAGATGTTAAAATATCCCCCCTCATTCACAACGGAAGGACATTCCAGCCTACGGATTTATTGTAGTTATGTTTCTCCATTCAGTTTCACTAGCCACATAAATTTATTGCGCTAATCTTCAGATTACATCACTCCTATAATTAAGAATTAATTTTTTAAGTACTTATATATCTGTAAATATACATAATAATACGTCTACAGGTCTACATCTAATAGGTATATATGTAATGGTATACGTAACAGTTATACGTCTACAGGTATACGTTTAATAATACGTCTACAGTTTTATTTGAAGTATTCAAATAATATATAAATATACGTAAAAATGCTTTTACATGCCTACGTCTAACAGGTATAAGTCTAATGGTATATGTAACAACTATACATCTACAGGTACACGTTTAATAATACATCTACAGCTATTCAAATAAAGCTGTAGACGTATCCACTGTTTGATTTTTGAAGAAGAGACGATAATCGTATTTGAAAATACACTGCACATTTTAAAAGATTCTTATCTAAACATTCCGTTAAAACCTTGAATAAACAACACACTCGAGTTTGAATTATTTTCTAAAACTGAACGGCTGTTTACAATTGAGCTCTTTGGCTCTTTACGTTCTGGAAAGCATTGCACATCCACCGCATGGGCTTTATGTTTACTTTTCTCTTAAGCACTCAAGAAAAACTCTTTACTTAAGGATAAGAAGGTAGACAGAAGAGAGATTAAAAATTCATTCCCTGTAACTGTCTTTGCATTTCTTATCTTTCTAGACCTCGTCAACTTTCTGTGCGTTAACATTTTCTGGTGTGTATTAAGGTAAATAAAAATTTTTATGGAAGGAGAAATATCCAAATGAGGTTTGACTGAGTAGTTAGCATGGTTTTTTTTTCAAAAACTCTTTTTTAAATAGGCTTAGTTAGTATATTTATTTTGTTTACATTCCTTGATAATTTAAACATCAATATAAATAAATAAAAAAAAATTAAGAATATAGGGGAAAAATTAAAAATGAAAATGTTGTCTTTACTTTTGGCAATTTATAGGTTATAGAATTGGTTGATTATAGATGAAAAAATGTTATATAAAAAATTTTTGATACAAAAGTTTATTTAAAAGTTTTAATATTTTTATATTTGTTTATTTTAAAATTATTTATATAATTTATAAATATAAATAATTAAAAAATAAATAATAATTATAATTAAAATATATAATTTATAAAGTGAAATATATAATTATTTATTTTTAAATTTATTTATTCAAAAATTTTAAATAAAATTTTGTAAATTTATTTAAATTTAATTAAATAAAAAAATTTAAATATTTTTTTAAATATATTTATTTAAAAATTATTATTAATTTTTAAAATAAAAAATTTATTAATAATTTCTTTTTATAAAAATATATTAAAATTTTAATTATACATTACAAAATTTTAAAGCCGAATATGAAATTACCTGGACTTGAGGACTAATGATAATCTAAGTAACTAACGTGAAGGAAGGTTAAGGTTAAAAATACACTGCACTGATAGTGTTCGTTGCAGTTACTGCGTTCAGAAACGAGGAGACTCGATGGAGCTTGCGACAACGTGTATAAACATTTGCATTTTCAGTTAGGTTGTCTGGTTGAGAATTCTCCATTTTTGTCACATACGACCAGCAAATATTATCAATAATTCTCAAAATTCTCTTCAGAAGGCAATAGATATACTGATATGTTATTATAAGTTAATTTTCACATTACATTGTTAACTTAAGTTCACAGTTCTAAATCTTGTGTACAGATTTTATATTTAATTTCAATCATATATCTAAATAGAATAATGATGCTTGATTTTAATTATTTTCCGAAAATTGATGTATTTTTTTTCTAAATAATACATAATTAAATTAATAAAATCAAATGAGTTTATCTTTAATTATTAATAGTCAGTAAATAAAATTGTTCTTTTTAAATTTAATTTTCATTTCATTTCGCACATTTCATATTTTGAATTTTGATGATAACATTTGGAATAGTAAAAACAAGTTTGATTAACAATCAATTTTTTTAAAATATCATTAAATTCTTTGTTTTTTTAAAATTATATTAAACATTATATTTGATATTTATTTAAATTTTAACTTATTTAAGTATTTTCTATAAAGCACACATTAATAAATTATTCTTACTAATTAAAAATACAAAATTATCAACTCGCAATGAATTTTATTTTAAATGAATTGAAATGTAGAAAATATTCTACATTTCAATTCATTATTCGTTTAACATTACAATCGATATTATTGAATGAGATCAATTTTATCATAAGCCATTTTATTTTCGATTTAAAAATTTATCTGATATTTTTATTTTGAAATTTTTAATTGGGAATCGATATAAAATTATTATTTTAATGCATGAAGTTATTTTTTTCTCTATTATTAATTATATTTAGATTAGCCTTTAAATTGTATTGTAACTTTTCATCCATATAAAAATGTTTTTATATTATATGAAAGAATTCAATTTTTAAAAACATATTTAGTTATTTACTATTGTAAATAAATTTCAATCCATTGAAAAATTTTCAATCACGAAAATATAAAGGATTAAATGATGATGTTATTTGCAATGGGCGAATAAATTTTAAGGTATATACAACATAAATTCGAACGATGCTCATATATCATCGATATGTGACAAGACAAATCGATATATGATAATATTATATCTTAATCATATTCAGTTTTATTAAATTCCTTTGTTGGTTGAAAAATTCCCTTGAGTTTTTCATTTTAATACTTCTAGTTGAAATTTATTATTAATATGAAATATATATTAAATACTATATATTTAATATATATAGTAAATATATATTGAATATATTTATATATTTAATATTATATATTTCATGATTGTTGAAATTTAAATTATAGTTGAAAATACATCTAAAAAAATTTTTCCATTATTTAAACTAGTTCGATTGATTAAAAATTGAAAAAATTGCCGTTTCAATTACTTTTAGGAATAAAATAAGTTTTCATTTTGAAGATTTTCTTTACGTTAAATAAAATTATGAAATAAATCCTTAAGATATATTTTATTCCAAGTCTTTATTTTCTCATGAAATTAAAAAATAATTTTAATCATGGTCAAGCACAAAATGCAATTAATAAAAAAAGCAATTTTCAATTGAAAATATTTTCGAATTGCACGAAAAACAGATATATTACATCATAAATGTTCTCCATGGAATGAACTTCTTAATTTTAAGTTTTTCTCGTCTGGTTTCTTTTATTATTTACATAATAAGATTTTCTCATACATTTTTTGAACTACAAAATGGAAAACATAAATCAAAAACAAATTACACTCTTTTCACAAAAATCTGAAATGAAATGTCGTTATTTTTGTCGATTCTAATTCAATTTATTTTAAATAATATTTATCGCCTGCTATTTACTTGATATTTGTAAAGAGAATTTCGAAAAAATCTCTAATATAATCCTGCTGTATTGTTGATATCTGTTTTGCAATGTTATCTGTTTTCTTACTTTAACTATTTTTAAAATTATTTTATTATTACTTAATCTCGCTTCTATAATACATTAGTACTAGTTTAACATGACTAATGCTATACAAATTTCATTTAATAAAAGAAAGAAATTAGGTCTATACATAATTAAGTCTCACGAGAATTAGAATGTTAGAGAGTAGCCTACGTGAAGAGAATATCTCAGAAATAATCTAAAAGTACTCCAGAAAATTGCTTTTACTCCATAGTCGTGATAATGTGAGAAATTAAGGTAGGGGACATGGATCATTTGGAAAACCAGCGAATCATCCTCTGGGTTGACTGAATCCATTTTTTTTTTGCCAATGACAGTGCATTAATCATCTTTAGCAGCATTAGAAATAAGTGACACTCATGTTTTTCATATGAATGTTACTTTTAGTATTGGTAAAAAAGTTTCTTTTTGTTTGGATTTTCTTTTCATGATTCAATAGTATTTGTGTAACTGTTTGTTATACTTAATGTTTTTTATTGAAGCTTTGAATTTTCATAGAAATTGATAAAAAATATTTCAAATAGAAATAATAAGGTTCAGTTTTTTTATAAAAGCATTGCAAAAACAGTTTCTTGTGTTATATATCAATGTTCATCTATCAAAAGCATTTATATTGGAAAAAAGATCGTGCAATAATACAAAGAAAGCAAAACTGCATTAAGTTACGCTTGCAATTCAATGCATTTATTTATACTGGTACTACTACACCACACCACACCACATCACTGTACCTAGATCTGAGTTGCCCCTATATAGTTTGGGAATGACGTGGATGAGAATCCTGACTGGGCTCCGTGATGCTCTACAGTCTTGTGATACCGGGACCTACGGTCTAAAATGAATTCGAACCACTACAAATATCTATGGCATCGTCGGGACCTAGAATCCGAAACCTATGGCACTGAGGCCTAGACACTCGGCCATTCAGGTCCCTATTTATTTATACTGCAGTTCTCAGTTCTGACTTTCAACATTGGTTCCACAGTAAACAATCAAATCAACTTACACATTCCTGCTATCTATTCTACCAATTCGACAAGTACCATACTTTTATATGCATAATTAATATACATGCCCTCTGTATACAACTGTATACACAAGTAGTATAATTTGCCATCTCCAGTAAACCAAGTTCTGTCTAACTGGAAATTACTCACGTGGTTTTTGTTTTTCTCGTACTGACCATTCTTAACACTTTCATATCAACGGTGTAAATGTTTTTCTTGCTATTTTCGCTTTTTTTTTTTCACCTGCTACACCGGATAATGAGTTTTGCTTCTTATAGTGTATGGCTTTTCATGGTACTCGACAGTGGCTATGAATGACAAGTAGTTCATTATGTTCTAGAATTTATCAAAAAAAAAAAAAAAACATGACATAATTGAGCGTAGAAAAATAATTAGAAAAGAAAACAAGTGTATATTTTCTTAGATTTTAAAATACAGATTAAATTGTCGATTGAAAAGTGTTGAGTAGGAAAAGTTTTTTTTTTTTTTCACATTGCAAAAGACACGGAAGTACTAGATGTTTCTCTTTGCTAAAAAAAAGGAAAAGGTTGTTTATTTGTAGAGTACCTGTGGAATAGGATCCCCGTACCTCCTATTACAGTAATATATAAAATTTATTCCAAAAAAAAAAGTTAAACATAAAAGAGAGACAGTGGCGCAGCAAGTAATTGCTTTATCAACTTACATCCTTTTCCTTTTTTAGGCTTGTGAAAAATACTTCAAGGAGAATTTTAAAGCGAAAACTGAACTAATTTTTAACCATTAAATAATGTAAATGTGATGTTATTTAACTCTTTAATAGATCTTTTTCAATTCCTTCTATTAGCTCACACTCTCCTTATATATATCTTGTTTAAATTTTCAATCGTTAATAAAATACTTTTTATTCATCCACTCCAAGTTCAAATACATTTTTTGAACTTGTAGTGGATGACACTGGATGTTAATACAGTTTTTTCAAATATTAATTCATTAATTAAATTTAAGTAATTAATTTTAGTTTTTTTTAGATTTATGCATGTATCTACCAATAGATGGAGCCAGATAAACTTAATAAAATGAATGACAATTATTTATAAAGGACTTTCTGCAATATAGAGAAAAAAAGTAGGAATAGACTTTAAAAATGGAATTTTATATTACTTGATTTCAAATGCAGTTTGCCTTCAGAACAATTTTTTTAGTAAAATCGAAATTATGCATTATTGGAATTTTGATCAATTCCTTTTTATTTTGTTTCATTAATTTTTGTTGTAGAAAATCAAATATAAATTCAACCATTCGTATTGAAATGAGATTCGGATTAGAATGAGAAAACAATAATCCCCTGATTCGGCGTCAAAGCTTCCAAGATCACCATAGGATACATAGAGGATATCATCATTAAAATATTTCATTTATATTGATTTTGTAAAAATAACGAAAAGTAAACGAAAACGCTAAATGCAATAAAATATACGCACCTCCCACTATTTTTTGAGTATTGAATTAAATATCTGTAAAACAACATGAAATCGCGATAGATTTATTGTTACCAAACGCATGATATTACTACTGAACTTGAGTTTGCCTTAGATTAATACAAAGGTAATCCAAAATTAGTGAAGAATTAGAAGAAAAAAATTTTGCCCGAATCAACTCGTAGTATTCCGAAAAGATACAAATACGTGAGACAAGTATATTCGGGATAATTCGTTAAAGGCAATAAATATTTTTGATTCTTAATTCTGTATACCCATTTCATTCGTGAAATCTGACTTTTGATTTTTGATGCATTTATTTTTTTTTATTTTGTATGATCCGAATTGAGATTAAAAACACTAATAACCTCCAGTTAACCAACTGGATTAACCACGATAACCTTCCTTTTTTGTAAAAGAAATAAGCACGGTACAAAAAGTATTCCGTTGAAAACTTAGGAATTAAAGAATGCTTTCTCTTAACTTAATATTTAAAACAATTTGAAATACTGCATAAAAGGTTAGCTCACGGATTTCATTTATCTTTATAAATAAAAAGTTAAGAAATTAACGATATCCGTTTAAAATATATATCTTCATTTTTAATCTGTAATATATTTTTAAAATTATTATTTCTTTATTTATATTTTTTAAACTTCTTTTTTTTAAAATGTTTAAATTTGCATTCCTTTTTATTTTTTTAAGAAAATAATCTCTGAATTTCTTTAAAACTTGTAATGGAGGACACACTTGTACATGTTAACATATTTCAATATAAGAACAAAGCTTTTACATTGAAAATTTACATGCAATTTATTTACTACATTTGTTTAATTTATATAAATAGATGGTAATATAAAGACTCTATTACCTGATAGAAAACTAATAAGTTCATAATTAAAAGACATCAAATTAGTATTTGAAATTGACACACTCACACGCACGCAGATAGGATAAACAAAAAAAAAAATAGAAAAGGATATAGCTCTTTGCAGAAAGGGGTTGCACAGATAATATAACAAAATAAAGCTCTCTCTACATAAGAAAATGTAATTTGAATCTCAAACCGAATTTAAACTCTTTTTCTTCTATATATTTTTAATGTGTGGAGTTGCAACTTTTTTTAGGGTTCTTTCTTTTTGAATACTGTCGCCGTATGTTTCTTTCTTAGAGATGTCTCGCAAGAACTTAAAGTAACAAAAACTAGAGCTCCAGAAAGAGCAACCAGAGACTTAAAATTAGATTGCGAAACCCGTCTCCAAGTAATATAATTTCTCCTCGAAATGTTGTAAATTAAATTACAAAGAATAGGAGTTTTTACTCAGACTTATATATAGGATATCTGAATTGAAATACTGTACGTACTGTCAAAAATAGAATTATATTAAAAAATCACTGGTAACGAGGAGGTCATAGAATGTTTTTTTAATTTCCAATGGCAGATTATGAACAGTTACAGCAAAAAAGAACAACGATAAAACATACAACAACAACAAAATAATACAACAAATACAACAAAACATGCAGAAACAGAGCTCATTAATCTAACAAAAATGCCAAGTTGCAGATCTTTTAGCCACTAAAAAGTGTTACCTGGTGCACCACGGGGAGGTAAATCTTCTGCGCGTCCACATAGAATGTTTAATGTTAAAAAATATGACTAATATATATGTTTATATAATGTTTTAATATAACAATATATTAATATAATGCTAAACATATGATAAAATTTGATATGAATTGAGGTAAATAATTTATTTTTTTCTTTTGATATGCTTAATGGAATAATTTAAATAATTGACGATTGAAAAGTAAAATGATGACAAAATGTAATATATCGGCGTTATTTGTAACAGGACGATAATATGATGATGTAATGACGATAATAAGATAATTAATTAAAAAAGTAATATGGCGATATTGTACTTCTAATATGTCTGTTTTATTTTTAACTAAAATCATAAAAAAATTATTGAAAAATATATTTTCAACATTTAAACGTTATTAAATAAAGGTGCAATTTTGTAAGTAATTATTTATTAAAATTTATAAATGTCTTAGTACTAATTTAAGTAATTGGCATTATATTTCATGGAACAAAAATTCTTCATTATGCTTAGTGGAATAATTTAAATAAATTGACAATTGAAAAGTAAAATGGTGAAAAAAATCTAACATATCGATGTCATATGTAACATGACGATAACATGGCGATGTAATGACGATAATAAGATAATTAATTAATACGACAATATCATACCTCTAATATATCGATGCCTTATTTTAACTAAAACTATAAAAATTTATTTTCAGTAAATTTAAACTTTATTCATTGTAATTTAGTTCATTGTAAACTTTATTCAATTTAAGTAAGTTTTAATTACAATTGCAATTTTTGTAAGTAATAATTTATTAAAATTTATATTTGTCTACTAATT
The DNA here is from genome assembly GCA_021605095.1 of Caerostris extrusa. Classification (NCBI taxonomy): domain Eukaryota; kingdom Metazoa; phylum Arthropoda; class Arachnida; order Araneae; family Araneidae; genus Caerostris; species Caerostris extrusa. The sequence goes on along the minus strand of BPLR01016094.1, from coordinate 30,680 downwards.
TAAGTGATTGACAATATATTTCAAAAACAAATAAAAGTCAAAATTCAAAGAACAAGACTGTTTCGCTTCATCCAAAATTTTAATTAACATACAATTGAGGGAGTGGGCCGTTAATGTATTGAAACCCATTCATTCTTCCCATTAGTGATATATTGTCCTTCATCCAGATAAACCTGGAAATAGCAAATGGAGCTGATAAGAAAGTTATGATGGATGATTTAGGATTGAAGATCTAATTGCAGGAAATTCATCAATGTCTCTTCGTAATGGATTGCTGGTTGTTAACTCAGAAAGAATTTTATCCTCCACACTCCAATTTGGCTTGCAATTAAAGTTGCTAACCGAGAGAAACATATAAAAAATATATATAAATAAGTTTTATTTTAGTAGTAGAGTAAACTTTATAAAGCAGATAATATAGATACATTATTGCCATAAATAATATTTACACAGAATAAAATAGTTCATTACTTTAACTTGTTCATATAGAAGTATAAAAGTATTCAAGTGTTGAAAAATGCTTAGTATTTTTTAAATTTAAAATACTTTATTACTTTTTATAATTTAAAAATATACATGTACAAACTCAGGATTTTGAGCTACTTAAATTATCGCAGAAGATTTTGTTCTAATGCAGCTGGCAAACACTTAGACAGCTTGGTCTTGGATGCCTTAAGGCAAGCGCTGCACAGTCGTTATTCACTTTGCATTACCCAGGGGGCGCGTGTAACTTGAAGATAAACCACGGACGAGGAGTAACAATGCCCCCGCAACGCTCTACGATCCTATTAGACCGGGACCTACGGTTTAAAGTAGATTCCGAAACGCTACACACATCCATGGCACAGCCGGGATTCGAACCCGAAACCTGTGGTATCGAGCGCCAGAGCGCTAGCCACTCGGCCATTCAGGACCTTATCGCAGAAGATAATGTCAATTTTTTTTATAAATTATTTATCACCATATGCAGAAATTTAAAACTTAAACTCATAGCCTTTTTTTATTTTAAATTTATTAAATTCTTTTAAATGTTAATTAAATATTGCATAACAGAGAAATCACATAATATATATATATATATATATATATATATATATATATTTACTTTAATAGTAGAGTAAACTTTATGAATCTGATACTATAGATACTTTTTTTTTTTTGAAGTAAATAATATTTATACACAATAAAATAGTTCATTACTTTACCTAGTTCATGTAGAAGTATAAAAGTATTCCTGTGTTGAAAAATTCTTAGTGTTCTTTAAATTTAAAACACTTTTTTAATCATTAGAATTTAATATATATGTGTATACAACTCAAGATTTTGAACTACTTAAAGTATTGCAGAAGATAATGCTCACTTTTTTTTTTGATAAATTATTTAACATTATTATGTGTACATATTTAAAACTTAAATACATAGCGTTTTTTTAATTTAAATTTATTAAATTCTTTTTATTGTTAAATATTGCACATTATATTAAAAAATTAATCTTGTTCTTTTGTCTGGTAATTTTGCTATTATTTATTATTTTAAATGTTCTTGTATTAGAAATATACTTTTATATGCAAATATTTTTGATGGCTTTAGTTGAAATAAAGCATCGACATATTCGAGGTATAATATCGTCAATAACAGGCATCGATATATTATATTTTTTTATCTTTTTCTTTTTAAATAGTCAATTTATTTAATATTCCATTACATTTAAGAACAATAAATTATTTACTTCAATTCTTATCAATTTATTTAATATAGTATTTTTTAATACTTTTGGTAAATTACTGCAGTTTTCTTAGAATTGAATTGTGGTTTATTTATGGTTTAGTGGTAATATGCACTCTATAGTTTACACTTTGGAAACAAGTTCATGGTTATTAAAACAAAAAGGTTTCTGTTGACAATGGACATTTTACCATTTCTCCAATATGACATTTACAAAGCACGACAAGGCATTTCACCTAGATAATTTTCTCTAAAGAGTTAGCCCCTCTCACTGTCTTAAGGAACGACATTGATCTAGGTTTCCAATTTTAAAGAAGTCAACAGTAATGGAAGATTCATGGACTGCTTACAAATTGGTAAATGCGTCAGCATAGAAACAACTTTTATTTGTCCTGTGTACGATTCATATTGCTTTTTTTTACTTCTGCTTTGAAAAAGCACAGTAATTAATGACACAGGACAATAAGGATCATACTGCTTTTGAAAAAGCTCAAGAATGAATGATGATTCTACTGCTTTTGAGCACAGGAATGAATGACACAGGATAGTAAATGATTCTACTTCTCTGGAAAAAGCAGCGATCTTTTAACTTTCTACAAAAATTAAATAAATCTCATAGTAAATACAAGTAATCAGTACTCTAATTAGTTGTATATTCTATATAACTAATTAGATTAGATTGCTTATATATTCACAACTAATCAGAACCCAAATTTATAAATGAATAAATTGAACGCTTTACTATAGTTAGAAGATTTTTTTAGATCAAATAACAATTGGATTGTGAAATAAATTACACATTTCAAAGAACTGTAAAAACTATTGATAACATGAATAATTAGGAAATGGCTATATTTGTTTTTTGACTTAAACTACTTTTTTACAATATTTAACTTCGGCTTAAAAACGATTTAATTTATTATCATTGTATCACGTACGTTTCTTTCATTAAAAACGAAACTGAGACAGCTAATAAAGTTTCGTATAAATTAATGAATCAAAGCAACTTCGAGTTACGGTTTCCTCCCTAATTAAATCTTGTTTAATTAGACTACTCAGTACCCTTCTCTGGGAACAGAATTCCAAAGAACTGTTTCGAACAGAGTTTTCTTCTTTTCCTCATTAAGCAATGGATTCTTTCAAAGCGTACTTCCATTACAAAAACTGGATTTGTCACGAATTTCGAACTCATATTTCTGTGCCTTCCAGAAACATGTTCTTTTCTTCTGTTTTTTTATTGTACATCTATGAAAACATTGTATATTCTTAATTAAAGTAGCTTGTTTGGAATTTGGAATAATAGTTTTGACAAGTTTGGTATGTTAATTTTAAATTTTGAAACAAAATATCAAATGTTTATAATAATATCCGAAATAAATAATTTAAAATTGAAAAATAATCCTTATGAGAGGATCATCATCATTGGCGTAACAACCCAGTGGTGGGCCAAGGCCGTCTGCCTACTGGCAGATTTCGGGACAAGAGATGTATTCTTTTTATGGGGTAGAGTTGACAGTCCTAAAATCATATTAGACAGGGACTATCTTGGTTTGGTTAGTCGCTCTGTTTGTTAGTTTGGTTTGGTCATTTTAAGCGCAATTTAAGCTAATTAGACCGGGACCTACAATTTAATGTGGAACCGAATCACAACCATGCCACCGCCAGGATTCAAACCTGAACTCTGTGGTACCAAAAGCCAGGTGTAGCCGATTGGCCTTCAGGCCGCACCGGGATTATTGGTTTAAATTGGATTCCGAACCACTACAAACATCCAGGCCACCACCAGAACTAGAACCCTGTGACACCGAACATCACTGGAGCAGAGCTAATCACTCGGTTATCAGACCGCTTTTTAGACGATAAGTTTGTAAATTTTTGTGATGTTAAGAATATAATCAATTACTATTACTTCTGTTTAAATAGAAACAAGTTATGGGGTCAGGTTTGGAGAAAGTAATCCAACACATCGAAAATATTCAGTTTTCCCCTTATACGGAGTTGTGATAATCTATTTAAATAATTTCGATCAAACATTACATGATGCCACACATTAAAATCTATATTGCAACCCTTCTATATATCATTCTAGGTCTTCCTGGCGGCCTGATGGTCAATTGGTTAGCTCTCTGGCCTTTAGTACCACAGGCTTCCTGTTCGAAACCTGGCCGTGGCGTGGATGTTTGTTAGTGGTTTAGAATCCATATTAAACTGTAGATCCTGGTTTAATTAGCCTAAAGTGTGCAAAAAGGACAGTAGAGAAACAAACCTAGGTCTTCCTAGAAGGCTTTATTGAAGGGTCTGAATTTGATTCTAATTTGAAAAAGTTTGATATTAAATTATCACTCCTTAATTGAATATTGCCTGTAATATTGTAAATTCATACAGCGTTTTGAATTAAAATTATATATCCATTCACCAACAGTGTACTTTGATAAGTGTAATGAAACCGCATAAAATAGTTCTGTATTAAATTTGTAATCCTTTTGCATAAGCAGTACATATGAACTCAATAATATATGAAAATTCAATTTCACAAGAGGCTCTTTCAGATGTTAATTCAGTGAATAGTATAGTTTAGACATTTAAATATTCAATCTCCGAAACTGGGAATGATGCTGTGCAAATTTTAATAAATAGTATCTGAGTTGAAGTATTTAATACAGTATAATTATTAACTGATTAAAATGTTAATAATTGGAAGATCAGATGTCAAAATTGGCGAATTTCGCTGAAATTAGGGGGAGGGATCTGAATAATAATTAAAATGTGCCAAATGACATTATTCAGGAAGTTATTAAATAGATATAAAAATATAATCAAAGATATATGTTGTATTGGCCCTAGCATTTTATCGATCTTTGAATGTTTACTTAGTTTGTTATGATATATATTATAAATCGAATTTTTGCAAATTTAAATAAAATTTCATTTAAAGTGAATCAATAAATAAAAATGTTATATACAGAGCTAAATTTTCAATAAATAAGAAAAAAAATTATCAGTTAAATAATATAATAAAAATATAAGAAGTTACACCATCAAATGTTAGCAAACATTAGCGTACACAAAGGCGCAGATTCAAATCTTCCACAGGGGATATGTCTTTCAGAAATGAGGAGATTATATATAGATAATGATAATAAGTATTGTTTCATCGACAATCTGATTGTAAGGAGGAAAGAGTTTTATGTTTTTTTCTTTTCATATCATACGTGTTATCACCATCCATACTATCATACGTGGTTATGTATCACCTTTTTATCATACAGAAGGTCCTCCTAGAAGGCATTATTTCTTCTTCTATCTCACCTACTAATTGGAACAGAGATATTCGATATATATAGAAGAAAATTTTTAATCCCAAATAAACACTATTTAAACTAAAAATGAAATTAGATTAAATGATTAAGCGATGAGAATTTTTTGAATAATCAAATAAAAATACAAACAAAATGGAAGAGAAAAATATATTTGCATATGCAAATCCATGCATCCTTTAGAATGCATAAATAGTTATACAAATCAATGCATCATTTAGAATATATGCATAATTACATAATTCATAAATAGTTATATGGTAAAAGTAGTAGCGTTGGAAAGATAAAATTTATAGCGTTGGAAAGTATTTTTATTCATGTATGAATTACTTTTTAATGAAATTAGTTAAGTTTTGGGAGCCTGATGCCCGAGTAACTAACTCTCTGACCCCTGGTGACACATGTTTCAGGTTCGAGTTCCGGTGGTGCCATGGATGCTTGTAGTAGATGCACTTTAAACTTAATGTTTAGTTTTAATTACGTTCAATACCTAATATTAAAGATTGAAATAACTAAATTCAGCATTTCGATTTTAGTACATATTAAGCAATCTGATAAAAACTGATTAGGCATAATTAACTTCTAAAACTATAGAAATGTATTGCTGGATTTCAGCCAATTGAAAAAAACCTTGCCTTTCATTATCAAATAAATCACTAAATAAGCGCGATTTTAGAAGAATACAAAAAGTTCTTTCAACCTCAATAAAGCAATCTTAATGCATAACAATCACTGAAATGTAAAAAAAAAATGTAATTAAGGAAATTCATTCGAATCCTGAATAAGCGGTACTAATTTTAAAAGGGCTTTAAGATATTTGAAGGACTCCCAAATGCATATAAGAAACCACAGAGGAAAAAAATGAGGAGAATCTATTTAAATGAGATTTTTCCCTAAAGAAAGTACATTAAATGTTTTTCAGAATTAAGATCTTTAAATAAATCAATTTCAATTGCTTTTGAATCATTTGTTTTGCAAATACTCCTTCCTTTTTTCCTTCTTTTATTTCGTTCTATTGATTAAGAGTTTCCAAAACGAATGTTCTTTGTGAAAAATAAATATTCGTATAATGGTTTTGTAAGTACTTAAAATTCTTATATTTGTTCGACTGCATTGGAAAGTATTTATTATATAAACAAGATATCAAGATAGCGTAATGCTAAACTATTTAAAAAAAATTAAATTAACACTTCTTTAATGTCAAATTTCAATAAAGATGATTAGAATACAATTTAGAATAATATGCGTTACTAGTGTAAAAGAGAATTCAGAAGTTATTGCTTTCAGAAACGAAGAGACTCAATGGCGATTGTAAAATTGCGTCTTTGCAACGATAGTCAAGTTTGCTGGAAGGGCTTTTCCGGGGATTTCTTATATAACAGGCGAATGCGATTTAGTTATCTCTAATAATTCTCTTGTCAAGCAATTTTCTTGCCTCATCACCCTTTGGTGGGCTGTTCGTGGAAGACGAAGCCCACCGATATTCAACAAAATATCAAACAAACAAATTTTCAGTCAGTAATTTTATATTTAAATCAGCAATAATTGTTAAGTCAGCATGAATGTTTGTTAGTCCTTCGGACTGTAGAATTAACTGTAGGACCCTGTCTGATTAACCTAAAGTGTGCAAAAAAATTAGCATAGAGCGACAAAGCAAATCATCACAAACATTCAAATGTTTTGCCTTTAAATCCTTTCCAGACAAAAAATTTTACTATATTTGATATTATTTTTTAGTGTATTCATTTGAATATATTTCTTTTATGAATTTAATCAGATTTGTAAATGGAATATTTTTACAGATTCATCCTTATTTTCATGTACATGTAGAATTTACGAAAGAGGCGTTTGACTCAGAACGGTTAGAATGGTAAAATATATATAAAGCATTGTATATATAATATATAAAAAAATATTTTTAAAAGTACAGAAATAGAAGAAAGTAAAGTATAAATGGAACATAAATAGTTTTGAGAATACGACCATTTGAAGAAATAAAAGCATGTAGGATCTTCTTTCTATAAATATTAGAGTATTGATCTAAGAATCAATACGGTAAGACAGATTGACATATATTGAAAAGAACTATGTAGGAAGAAAAAGTTCTTTCATAACAACAAGCATTACGCTTTTCTGGAATTCAGAAAAAGTGCTTGTAAATAAAATGGATTTCATCTGTTCGAAAAAGTAATCCACAACCAACATTCAATTGTTCTAAGGTACTTTTAATAAATATTAAAAAATTATAAATTTAATTAATACTTCTAACAAAATTTCTTATTTTGCAAGATAATATAATAAATATATATCACATATTTATTACCAATGGTGTTCAAGTTTAATTCTTTGACATCATTCTATTAAAGTGCATTTTCTTTTAAATATTTCTGAATAATGTAATTCCTATTTTTTCAATAACAATAGAGATATGCAGACTTTGATTCAAATTGAAAAAAAAAAACTAGAAACATTATAACATGAGATTAAACATATAACATTTAGATTTGCATGTATGTGTAAAAACAAAAAAATAAATATTTCTGGCTTTTATGAATTTGAGATGATTTTTTAAATAAAATGTTTTTATAATTATGACAAACTTAAATTTACACTACAAAAGATAACATGTATTTTTAGACATCTTTAGACGCTTCATATAAATAAATCCAGCATTGTGTTAAATCATAAGTTATTAACTGATTTCTTTAAATTTATTGCTCATCTTAAGTCTATTTACAAGTCAATGAATTGGAATATGAAGCCCAAAATTGTAACCAAATGAATTTTTTAGAAATTGACCTTAATTAATTATTGAACATAAATTATTATTAGAAACTCACATCTTTATATTTAGCTGGAAAAAATTCCATAAGACTTTATCCTTCTTAATGTTCACGATCGTCAAAAATTTTAAAAGTTCAAGCCAATTAATTGCTTTCCTTTTCAAAGTGTTCAAAGGAACCTTTTGACATATGTCTAGAAACTTTTTGAAACGACATTGCAACTATGAGATGTATTGCAGAAATTTAAATTAATATGAAAAATGGATGGGGGTGAAATTCAAGATGTTTGCTGTACTACAAAACTTGAAATTGGGGCATATTTAATTAACAAAAATTAAAATTTTCCAGAAACATTTAATCTTAATGCTAATGTATTCTTAATCTTAACCCTAGTTTTAATTGTTCCGAAAGTAGTTCTGCATTTTGTTTTTGAATTTTTCATATCGAAAACAAAATACAATGAAAAAAGTAACTACATATAAAAAATTTAATTACATCAGTTTTATGAAAGTTATATTTTTACAAAAACTAGAGTTACAAAGTAAAAAGTTAACCAGGGCTTAAGTGGATGATATTAAAAAGTGTTGTATATGTAAAACTATTCATCACCATTATTTATTATTCATAAATTAAAAAAACCCACCTAATCTGAATGCTATTGTATTCTTAATCTTAACCCTAATATTAATGGTACCATGATACAGAATTATTTACCACATTTTACATTTAATACTTTACTTGTTCTCTGGTTACCTTTACTTGCCATGGAAAATATATTTGCCATAAAATTGTTATAATTTTTTATGAAAAAATTTTCATTTGGATTTTTGTTCTTGATAAAACTTCCTATTCTGGATAAATTGAAAATTATTCATCCATAAATGTTTAATTATTTATTTTAAGTTTTTATAAATTTTTTTTGTCTTATGTAATGAAAATTACTAAACTCTAAAATTAATCTTTGTCTTATAATCGAGTTTCTCTAAAATCCGTAGGGCAGCGCTTTGGACGAGTGTCAAAATCCAAAAACGAAACCTAAATGGAAATTGTTGTATTTAGGCCAGATATAGTGGAAGAAAATCAGTAATCAGGAAAAATTCTTCCGATGAATTTGAGGAGTAGATTTTAAGTCAGATGTTATTTCTGGTGATGTTGCTTGAAATTATTGTGACAAAAATGTAGCCGTAGGGTTCTTTATGATCACCTTTGGTAACTCTGAATCTGGTGCATAACCTCCATTCTATATTCGAATTGCTTGTGCTGAGCATTAAACAAAATTACAACCTTCAGTCAAAAAGTGTTCTTATTCGAAGGTAATACTTTAATCATATATCTGCCTTTCAAATAGCAAATCATTACAGATCTCAGATCTTCAAAGTAAGATCTATATTTACCACAGATTACACCGCAGATCCATTTGAAAACATCTGAATTATTAAAATGATCTAATTATTAAAATTTTAGCAATTGAATTATGCATTGTTTTACATTAAATCGATCAACTTTATGGAAAAGAAAATTCTTTTACATGATTTTGTGTTATTTTTTAGATAAATATTTAAAAAATTATTATCATAAATTATTTTTTTTTTTTAAGAGTCACAGAATTCTAAAGATAAGAATAAATAATGTAAGATGTAAGATAATATTAAGATAAATGATGTAAGATAAAGATGTAAGATAAATAATGTAAGATAAAAATCTTGAATACGTTATAAAGAACACAATAAAAAAAGTAAAATTTAGATTTTAAATTAAATTATACACATGTAAAAAACTATATTCATTCACTTTTCAACAGATAAAAATGTTTTTATGGCTGAAATAAATCCAATAATTCAAAAGTCGAATTGAACCAGTGATTTTTATAATAAAAAAATGTGAAATGAATACAAAATCATGATTCGAATCAACTCAAAACTTTGAGAAAAATAAAACTGATATACAAAATACATATACAAAATCATTTTTGAAATACATATATAGAATCATACATTGATAAAATAACTTTGTAATTTTTTTATACAAAATACATAAGGTTGAAAACAATGTATTCCAATGTAATTAAAATCGCATTTGGTACATCAGTAAACGACAAAAATAAATTTTGTCTCTTTGGAACCAAGTGTTTCCCAGCACTGACATATGAATTGGGATGTAGTCGTCTTGAAATATTGTCTGTTTCTCAAGAAATAGTGCAAATGAGATTTTAAACACCTTTCTTGGTATACGTTTGGTACAATGTTATTCAAAACAAACAATGGTACAATGTTTATTTTTTTAACCAGCTGGCAAAGTACTAAATCGTTATAAATCATTCTTAAAAGGAGATTTACATTTCAAAAAGTAAGCAAGCATGTATTTGAACATGATATTTTTTTTTTTTTGTTTAAATTGATGGACAATTGAACTTGATTGCTTAAATTTTACTCTTGCCAAATGATTAAACAAATGAAATTTATTTGTTTTTATAAGTACTTGTTCATTTAAATACTTTTAAAAACATAATGAAACCGGTTTCTTTTTATATTACATATTTCAGAAATATTATATAAATCCACTTTTGTATTTTTTATATTAAATTATTGTAATAGTAGTAGTAATAGTACAGAGCAAACAAGAATGGGCAACCTTCTTTAAAGTTTATTTTTAAATTAAAAAAAAAAAAAAATGTGGATTACTAAAAAAACTTTCTTTCGAAAACAATTCAACTCAGTAAAATTGTGTTAAAGGATCACTGTGACTTTGACAGAATGTCAAACGTTTGAATAAAAATTGAATCAATGTTAGATTTTGTGAATTGATGACTTTTATTAAAAAAAAATGTTTATTACTTTGAGTATTGCATTTATGTAACTAATAAAAGATAAATGCAATTTCAAAATACATTGCTGGCTGTAGAAATATATAAAAAAGAACGAATAAAAATCTACTTTCATCATACAGTCTTTAAAAAATTATTTATGTCTGCAATATAGTGGGAAGCCAGGCTAAAAGACAATTTTTTTTTTATTGTATGCTAAAGGTTTTTAAAGATAAGTGCAAATACATAAAATACAAATTCACTTTTTTTTTTTAATTTGCAACGTGCAAAAATATGAAGACAACTTGAATTTATTCTCCTAAAATACATGGTGCCAGACTAGCATTTAAAATTCTTTTAGTTAATTGAAACCTAAAATGTTGTAAATCGCTAAACTTTATAAAATTTAATAAAATTTGGAAAAATACTAAAAAAATAAATAATAACTTGTTAGAAACAAATACCTAAGCAAATTCAAAGAAAAACTAACTGTAAATAGACAACATGAAATATTTGCGAAGCTAATTATCTCTAAATTAAAACAAATAAAAATGTAATATAAACAAAAATGTTGGTACAAAAAGATTTACTGATTTTTGATTGCTTTTTTAGAAGACGCATTTGAATGAATTAATGCTTTTTCCTTTTTCAGTTGGTGGCTATTTTTTACGCTGCCATAATCCTTATTGTGGTGGGAAGCAACTGCCACAGATTTCGAAAACACCATTCCTCATCAGATCGTGGAGTTAGACGGGCAGCCAAACACCTCCTGACCTTCGCTGACAACAAGCTGAACATTTTCCACATCGTCCTGAAAAGACACAGGTCTCCTAACAGCTCGAATCCTCAGATAGCGATAGTATGACACGATGGCTTTTCTCCTGCTTGCCATTCCATTGACTTCATCAGGAACTGTATCCATAGTGATCATGTTGTAATGCAGCCATTCGAAAGAGATCCAACTTAATGCCTCTACCAGAAATGGACAAGATGATTGTTAAAATCAAGGCGTTTTGTAAAATAGAAATACCAAAAAAGTAACCCTGTTTAATGTTTTATTTCTTCTACTATTTTGGTAAATCTTAATATGTCTCTTTGGACTGGCTGCACTGTTTATCTTATACAGTTGTACCTTGATTTAAAAACTGTTCTGGGACTAATGTTTTTTATTCTTAATACTAATATGAAGTTAATATATAAACACGGGGATTATATAAGCAAATTTAGCTGATATGCATGTAACCTAATCCAAATATACCATTCATTGATTGTTTTTTGTTTGCTTATAATTGGGAAATGGTATATATATTCAGTATACTATACATAATAAAATAATTCATTAAAAATATCTAAATTATAAAAGAAATATGTAAAAGTTTAATTGAAAGGTATCTATTTCTGAATTTCATTCAAAATATTTGGACAAAGAGTTGACAATAATATATGGATTAGAAGACCAAACAAAGAAAGTGAACACCTAAAAAAAATAGAGATATTAATTAAATTAATTTAATAGCATTAAAAAACCGTATAAAGAAAACTACGGAAGTATTATCCATCCAAGAGTAAACTACTCATGGGATATCAGTCCTGCACTGCAGGACGTTCAGTATTAGGCACAACACACACATTGATTTTATTACAAAAACTAATGTTTTTATTTTATTAAAAATAACTAATCATAATTTTTGTCGCGATTTTTAGAGTAATATAAAAGTATAATGCGCATAAAGGAAAATTGGATCTCTATATTTTATAATTTTAAAGTGATAAAAATATTAATATTCCCACAACACCTACAATCATCCATACAATACATATTTTGTTTTACTTTATTGTTTAAAAAAAACTTACGTTCCCTAGAAAGAAAACGATTCTACTAAAAATTCAAAATAAATGATACACGGATACGTTTACAAAATCAGGTAACCTTTTAAAATGCAAGATATGCAAATACTTTATAAAACATAAATTTCAAAATTCACCTGAAAACAACATAAAAAAATCTTTGCATATTGATAGAACAGGTAAGAAAATACTGATAAAAAGAAGAAAAAAAAACTGAACGTTTTTTGAACCATTTAATATGTAAAGAAGGCATCATCATTTTGGTGTATTATTTATACCTTCCCTTTCTCCCATCGTTTCCAGGTCTGAAGACAGTTTGCAAACTGTTACGCTTCGAAGAGCGTTATACTTTCTTTCTTTTTTTGAGATTCGACGCGTTAACTGAGCATTAAAGTTTCAACATCCGCTGCACCGGGAAAATAACCCAGCGAATTCTTCTTCCAGGAAAAGATAGTTCGCCATCGAACCGAAAGGAAATACCTTTTCCTTCACCAGCTGTTCTTCGCTGCAATAGCGATGCTATTATTGTAAAGTGTCCATTTAATAATTCAAATAGGTACGCTGTGTATCTCCTTTTTAGTTTATTTCTAGACAGGTTCTGTGTTTCTCTCTTTTTTGCTGAAAGCATTTACGATGATATTCAATGGCCTGTGAAACGTTTACTGTCTAAAACGTTTTCCGGGAAAGATATTGGGGAATCCTGTGGAGAAATACCATCCTTTCTTCCGTTTTTTTTGCATGATGTTCGCTAAAATTGTTCTTTCGTGATTTTTTGAAGGCGTTTTTGAAGACATTTTGGGAACAAATTTTCTATTTTGATGGATAAAGTTATCTTATGATAAAATATTTTACTCAATGATAAACCTAATTGCAATGACACTACTAACGCTTATTTTCATGTTAATCAAATGAATCTGAACAGCATGTTGCTCATTTTTAGAATGGGACCAGTTCTTCAGTGAATCATGTTTGTGTCTTGGTTCCGCCAAAATTTAAAAACAAACATCCAATGGCGGAATCTGGAAGTTTCAGGACCTTAATCTAGTTTTCAAAATCAATGAGAGACTTTCTATTCTGCTAAATTAACATAAATATTTCCAGATTTAGGGAACTTCTGCTGTTCAGAAGTTTAATACTCCAATTACCAGGTCATCCCTCTTGGAACAAAATTTAATTCTCGTAAATCTATGAACTCTTGGCACACTGATAGTGTGCACAAAATAAAGTTTAAGAGATTAAGAGTTGGTGATTTCTGCTGGTGATCATAACTACAGTACTTTTTTGTAGATAAGGAGGTTACTGTGACAGAATTCCCTTCATTAACTCCTGCTTTAACGCTATTAAGAATATTGGATTACCGAGTAGAAGGTCATTTCTATCGACAAATTCACCTTTTACTTTGCATCAAATAGAGGCACGAGTACTTGCGTAAAATGTTCCAGTAAAAAAACGAATATAAACTCCAATATCACAATCCATAATTTTAAAAACAAGGACAATTGATATTATACTAACGATATAATATAAAATTCACCTTTACGAATATACTAAATTGTAGATATTATTTCCAATTGAAGACTCTTCTACGTTTCAGATCTTATTTTATTAGACAAATGGTAAACAGTTTTATAACAAATTTAGAAGAGTCGAATGAAATGCAAGCTTAAATTTTTTTTAGAAGAGTAGTCTAATGCAAGCTTTTTTTTGTAAGGAGCTCTGGAAAATATCAATCAAAAGTTGTAAACAATAATAAAATATTGGAGTAAAAAATTGGTTGAGACGAGAGAGTAAAGATTTAAAAAATTTAAAACACAATTAAAAGATTTAAAAAAGTACAACACTATTTAATACACAATTATTACTACACACTATTTAATTACGAATAAATATAAATAAAGCATAAATATTTTTTAAAAATTGAATAGGTTATCTAAACTTATCATTGTCAATTTGACAATCTTTAAACAAAGAAATTTGATGGATATAAGTCAAAAGAAATAAACAAATGTTTCATTTAATTGCTTAAAAGTCAAAGCATTTAAGAAAGATAACATAGTTCTGTATATTCTAAAAATTACTACTATTCTACTCAATGAAATTTCATTTTAAATTTTCTAATCAAAATAAAAACGTACGTACGTGCAAAAGTTTGTGAGCCATATTTATGTGAGAAAATACTTGTTTTGTGTCTTCTGAACTAACTTTGCCTATAAATCATCAAGAGTACCTGAAATTCTTCTCCAAATTTCTTTACTTCTGTGATGCGAGAGGGATAAAATAGTTCTAGTCACGTTATTTGGAAAGTGGCTATATTTTATATCATAACTTTATGTTTCCGATTTTACAAACTAGCATTTATTATCTCTGTAATAAGTTGATAAAGGTATATTTTCGGAAGCAAATACGTAAGAACAATTCAAATTATATTTGATTTGTAACTCTCCAAAGAGTAAATTTGTTACATAACCTAAATCAGACTTTGAGTCGCCAATGAATCATTACTCATTATAAGAGTCGCCAATGAATCATTACTCATTATAAGAGTCGCCAATGAATCATACTCGTTTTATTGAAGCTAGAAAACAAGCAAAATGAATCTGACTTCAAGTTTTGAACTATTACATGCTAACAATAATTTGGAAAAAAGAACATCCGACTTATGATCGTAACTCATGATCCAACTTATCATTGTTATGATCATACATTAACTAACGTAGATAACTTATGATGGTATGATCTTATATTTAAAATAATATTAATTTACATATAGATTTTAAAATTTTTCTTTTCAATGGAATTTGAGCCATCTTCTATTCATGTGAACATCATATTTGCTATTCTTTGGAATATCATATTACAGCCTTTTCTATTTATGGGAACATCAAATTGGAGATATCAATTCAGCTCAACGTTAAATTATTCTAAAACGTACATGCAAACAAATAATCTTCCTTTTACTAATATCTTGAAAAAAATAAGGTCTATTTTTTTAATTTTAATATTATATTTATAAAAATGATATAACAACGTTTTTAATTTTCCAAAATGTCCTGTTATTTTTACCAAAAATAAGAAAAATTGTATTAAAATTACCTCTAATCCAATGAACATTACAATGAAAAGTTTCTTATAATCAATAATGAAGGATTTTAAAGTTTGTTTTCTTAGATAATTTCGTTTTTATCATTGGCGCAACAATCCCATGGTTGTCTGCTTACTGGCAGATTTCGAGATATGAGAGGCTTTCTTTTTTATGGATTAGGGTTGTCAGCCCTACGCCCAACAGTTATAACAGACCAATACCTATGGTTTAAAGTGGATTCCGTACCACTACAAACATCCATGACACAGTCGAGCCTAGTATTCGAAACTTGTGGTACCGAGCGTCATAACACTAGTCATTCAGCTATCACGCCAATGTTGGATTATCCAATGATCAATCAATGATATTTTTTTCTCAAACTTTAAATTATATGAATTTATTTGTCTTAGTTTCTATTCATTTATTTTATAATCAACCAAAAAAAAAATCACACTAATTAGATAAAAAAATGTACTTATTAAATCAATGTTGATTTAAGTTCATCAATGAATCTTTTCAAGAAGATAGTTCGAAGAAAATACACGTTTTCATAACTTAATAAATTAAATTAAATAATAAATTAAAAAATATAAGATGCATATTTAATTCAACGAGCTCTTGAAAAGATCTTTACATAATGGTGTGATAGAAATTACACACACAAAAATACCCAGCATAGCATGGAAATAGTTTATAAAACCTCATAGAAGAATTTTTTAATTTTTGCATTTTAAAGGTCATATGCCAACTTAAAATGAATATGTTCATTCACAAATATCTGTTTAAAAAACTCTTTTCATTCATTATGAAAACCAAACGTGCATAGAAGGAAAATTAAAAAAAAAAGATGCCACCGTTTTTTTTTTTCTTTGAGTGATTCTCGTGACTGCATGACGATATAAAAGCAAAAGCATTCCCGAGTGCATGATTTGATCGACGGATTGGAAAGATATAAAAGCGTTTAAACAAGCCTATTGATGAATTTCATTTTAAAAATTCTATTCCGAGCTCGATTCTTTTGGAAAGTGCAGCTGCTGATCATGACAGCTCGTGTTTTGAAATATGAGTCGCCTCTTTTTTTTCCTTTTCATCGAAAAATAAGTTCTTCAACGTTTTAAAATAAGCACTCTACGACGGGATTAAAAGCGGTGAAGAGGTTTCTTTCAATCTGTGGTTGAAGCAGATGGATTTTTATATATTAAATTGAGAAATATATATTTTTTCTAAAATGATTTTCTAAACTCCTGGGTTATTTTTCTTTTTTAAAATCTTGTAATATGAAATAAAAATTAAATTAACAGCATTGAAAACCACATAAAGAAAAAATAAATGATTACAAATACAAGTAGTATGCCAAAAATCAGTTTTATTTTTTAGTTAAATGTGTTGTTGTTTTTTCTCCCACTTGGTTGACATCAACAACTAGACCAATTCCAAGAATCAGTGTGTTCTTATGGAAGGAAGGGACAGATTCTGTTGTGATGGTTCCCATAGGTAGAAGTCTGATTTGGCATCGTATGGGAGGAAATACGGAAAATTCCCTGCAAGTAAAACGAATAACGAACCAGGATGCTGAACAACCAAAATGACATCGAGTGTCCCTTTTTTTGAAACAGCATCTACAACAAAGACGCCAGCGGATTGAATCTCAGCTCTAATGCTCACTAGATACGCACGTTGCCACTGAGCCATTAGTAGGAAATTGAATGTAAAAAAATACATTAATTTGATTATTAAATTTTTCAAAATTGAGATTTTGACATAGAGCCATTTTTAAATTGCTGTTTTAATATTTAACTTTAAAGGAATTATTGATGTTTGTAGGAAAGAAAATAGATTTATAAATATGAAAAGAAATATACAAGACATCAATTCGTAAAAATAAATAAATAAATAAAATTATAGCCTGTCAAACTTTTTAAAATAGTCTTCAATTTTGATCTAGTTTTCCTCACACTCTGTTGAATGTTTTTATTCTTGTTTTTCTTTTTATCGGGCTAAAACCCGTAAGAAGTTATATCGGATTATAAGGGACAAATTAATATATTTTAGTAAATAATATTATTAACATCGACTAGATTCTTATAAGTCTGTTGGTCACCAGTATCTCAAAAATAGTATTATAATAAATTTTTTCTACTAAAATTTCAAAGCAAGTTCATTAATATATACAATTAATGTTTTAAAATATATAAATGTCCATAATTAAAATTGATAAATATTCAATGCAGTATATTCATAGCATGCTTTGTATGTGCTGAAGTTTGATGTACTAAAAAAATTAAATGCTATTATTTTTTTTCCAAGTATATAAGTGAAAGGCGTCTAGCCTTCGAGTCTTATTCCAATTATATAGCCACGCCATTTTATTCCTTTATTGGCTTTCATTGAGTGAATGAATCGATTTCGAGTCATTATTTCCACCGAATAGTTCCTGCGTAAAGAAAGAAGATTTCAGAAGCACCCTTTCGGAATTCGGTTGCAGCTGAATTCAGTCTTCTCTTCATAGATTATTTACAAATTTTTATTTTTTATTAATGAAATGAAGATATTATTTTAAAAATATGAAGGCATGATATGAAAATTTAAATTGTACATGCTATATATGGCATTAATTACTGATTCAAGTGATGTAAAAAAAAAAGACTAGTATTTGTCTTGCAAACAATTTACGAATTTAATATTTATTGTTGACTGAAAAATAGCTTTATATTATAAAGTATTATTTCTTTATATGAGGACAATATGGATAAATATTTATTAAATTGAAGATTAAAAAAATTCTATTCAGTATAGAATGTTGTAGTGTGCAGATTTGGCAAACCAGATCGTAACTGGGTGGGGTTGTATTGAAATACTTGAGGCCCAGGTTGGAGACCTTACAGTTTTATTGACACACGCACAAACATCACACACATACAATTAAAGACATGCAATATTTAACACATATAATTATAGATTCGTGGAAGGATTCCACTTCTAAGCTGAAAACCCAATACTGAACTATGCGGCTAACTGTTAGGCTCTGTAGCTGGCTATAGGCTCTGCAGGCTAACTGACCAGTTCTCTAGAACACCACATGTAGCGTTCCTGTCAGTTTCTAGAATTTAAAATCACTTCATTTCTTCAATAAAAATGAAAACATTTATATGTAGCTGGAAAATACTACAACTTTTCTTTATGAAAGAATACCTTCATAAAAGTAATATTGCTCCATTTTTTAAAAATTATGAAATTTTATGTTTCCACATTTTATTATGCAAAAATGTAATTTTAAACGGAATAAATATTAAAGTATGTTCTGTCATATTCACCAACCACTATTGGTTATCAACATGAAAAAATTACTAATAAAATATTTGTTTCGTATTAAATGAAGTTTCAGTAATTTTTTCTTGCAAATTTTAACCAATAGTTTAAAAAAGAACATCATTTAATATGATATAAAAATTAATTAATATTTTATACGCAACCAATAAATTATATATAATTAAAATTCTGGCCTTTTTTTCAACAACACATCACAATATGCAATTATTTATTTTATTAGCAAAAAAAAAAAAAAAAAAAAACGTGTGATTTTCAATGGTAGATTTTTTTTTTACCTTGTTACTTGTTTACGCAATAAAAGCCATTTATACAATTTCTACATCTTCGCGTTTAGGTTTGATTAGATTTAATAACTAGAATAAGCAATATTAGTTAAGTATATTAGTTGGGTTTCTCACATACATACCTGTAGAATGATCATTTATAACTTAATGCCATATAAAATTAATTAATATTTTTATATGCAACCAATAATTTATATTCAATCATTATTCAATAAAAGAGGATTCTTAATAAAAAAAAATTTTAAATTAATAACTTACTTACTGGCATAAGTATTTATATATCCTCAGGTGCTTACATAAAAGTCATTCACCTCTGTTTCAATTCACTCTAGAAAGCGAGTGTCTGAAATTTATGACATAACTTGCTGACACCACTTACACCTAAACTGAAATGCAGACAGCTATATAATTCATATGCAAACGTTGATGTAAGCATCTAATGAATTGTCTAAATTTTCTCACCTGAAGACGTTGATTAGCGCACGTACTGAACAAGAACAGAATAATTTGAACAGAACTGTCTAGACTGAAGAAGAAATGCATATGTAGAATCAGTTTCTTCAAAGCTAATTAGAGTTATTAATGTATTAACTTATTTTAGAAAGCCTTTTGTTACAATCTACGTAACTCATTTCTTTAATTTTTTTAATTTTTTGGTAAAATACATATTCCTTCGACACTGATGGCATTTTCTTTAATTAGAAATGGAAACTGAATTAATCATGTGAGAAAAATAATATTTGATAGTTAAATTATTTCAATGCATAATAATAAGATATAACAGACAATTTTGCTTAAAGCATTCTTGTTTTTGATATACACTCATGTCCATAAATTAAGGATAATGAAGTTCAGGCAAAGAAAGAGACAGAAGCAAAACAAATTTGACTTATTTGTCAAACTATTTATTAAACAAAAAGTCTATTTATTAAACAGTCTCAAAGTCTATTTATTAAACAAAAAGGTAAAGAGCAAAAAAGATGCTATATGTTTGACATAATTAATAAAAATTGCGATTTTTACTCCTGTAGCAAATTTCAAAAAAAAAGAACATATTTACAAAAAACAGTATAACATGGTTAGTATGATGGTTAATATGGAGTATGTCTCCCGGACGATGCAATACAGGCCTTACAACGCCTAGGCATGCTCAGTATCAAATTATCAATGTGATCTTGGGGAATATTACACCACTCATCAAGCAATGCCCTCCGAAGTTCCGGTTGACAGGTGGGAGGGGGTTGACGGGCTGCAATTCGTCGGCCAAGGATATCCCACACAAGCTCTATTAGATTAAAGTCCGGTGAGTATGCTGGCCAATCCATACGGGTGATATCCTCCAATTGAAGGCATTCGTCTACAATGTTTGCACAGTGAGGACGGGCGTTGTCATCCATAAACAGAAATTCAGCACCTATGGCGCCCGAAACAAACGTACATGTTGTTCCAGAATGACATCCCGATAGATGTGGCCTGTCATCGTTACACTCTGAACATGCAGGTCGTTCTGGAACCAGAATAATTGCTCCCCCAAACGAGCCATCCACCACCGTAACGGTGTCGTTCAATGATGCTCTCTTGGTGGTAACGGGTACCTGGCGCTCTCCACTGAAAGAAGAAAGACTGCAAACTAAACCTGGACTCGAAAAACATCACACAAGACCACTGTTGCGGTGTCCACAATGCATCTCTACTCCAGGTTAATCGCAGGCTACAGAGAGTTGTGGTATTGGAACACATCTGACAGGCCTATATAGACCAATGTGCCTAAGCGTCTGTACGGACTGCCTTGAAACTGTCGTACCGGTAGTTGAAGCTGACGAGACAGGTATGATGCTGTGCTCCGTCTGTTTCTTTGGCAGTAGCTGCTAAATACCGGTCCTCATTCGGCGTTGTAACTCAGGGCGACCTTTGCTTTCTACTCACATTACCATCATCTTGGAATCGTTGCCAAAGCTTGGAGATGACAATTCAAGTTCCTCTGATGATACTTCCAGCTGGGTCGTCCACATTCCAGTCGTCCGATAATTCTTTAATAAAAAATCAGAAATGGGCCATAACTATGAATTAACTGAAAGGCTTTTAAAGCGCTTGTGAACAATTTTACTTTGGCAGTTAAATTATTTCAATGCATAACTAATAAGATATTCTTCTTCAACAGACAATTTTGCAGGTTAAAGTTCAATTTCTGTGTGATTCTTTATCCTTAATTTTATGGACATATGTAAATGCAATTATTACTTCGCTAACTATGAAATCATATAGGTTTAAAAAATATAATAATTCCTTCTTTGTAATATATTAAAAGCTTTGTTATTTATTTTTCATTAACATTAGTAAACATTTCCAAACTCCTTTGTGAAAATAAGTATTTTTTATATTAAATATAATCAAAATATATTTTAAATTGAGTTTTAAGCTATAAATTTCATTTCAAGACATTTATCAACTTTGAAAACTTAAACAGGCTTTTTTTCTTCTGATAAAGATTATTGATCTCCTCCTGCTGACATTCTAACAGAAATTCCTCATATGTTGTTCCA
This sequence comes from Caerostris extrusa, assembly GCA_021605095.1. NCBI lineage: Eukaryota > Metazoa > Arthropoda > Arachnida > Araneae > Araneidae > Caerostris > Caerostris extrusa. The sequence goes on along the minus strand of BPLR01016094.1, from coordinate 8,965 downwards.
GACCTGTATAATTTCCTACGCTTGATGGACTACATATCAGATACATATTCTTCAATTAGATAAAGGTCTGGAGATCTTGCTGTAACATGATAATCATCAATGGAAATGAAGATCTCAGAATCATTCTACCCATATAAAATCTGAAATATCTTGTTGGAAAATTGCTGCTGGCTGAAGTATCACGAAGGATAATGCAAGCAACAGCAGATGTCCTCAGCATATCTTTAAGCTGTTAAACTAGTACACAGAATGTCGATCTCGTAAGATATATCACCCCATCAACACTAACATAAAGTTTTCGTGTTTCTGTAACATAAAGGGTGAATGAGATCACTGGTTCCGACATTTGAATACATGTATACGATGGTCATTTGTTCCAAGAAATTAAGTAAAAACATTTCACTATTCGACGTTGATCAGCTTCTACACCAATCTAAAGACTCTGTCGATGTTATGGATTCATCAACTACTGAAAACTTAAACATGCGTATAAGATTTTTGTCTTGGGAGGGGCTCATCAAAATAAAACATTACTATTTATGAAAGATTAATAGATCATATTAAACTATAAGAAACAGAAAAGGCATCTGAAGTCAAAATTCGATATAGTATTAATTATTTTAATAATAATTTTTACATTTCACTACTTTGATTCGAATAAATAAAAAAAACAAAGAATATTAAAATTAAGAAATATTGCACAAAAAAAATTTCTTATAAAAGCTGCCTGTAGAAATTATAAATTAAAATTCAATATTCCTTTGTCTTTTGTCAGCTCATCTATTACACAATTTATGTCAATTTCAATGGTTTGATGTATATTTAATACAATAAAACAGGAAAAACGCCTATTCAATCATCGACTTCAAGAGCTTTAATAAAACACATTGATATGCTGAATATTGAACAAAAAACAATTGGGTATTAAGGTGGCAATAAGTTTGAGCACTTGCACACATTTTACTTTTTATAGGTTTCGGGAGAAAGTTCAAGTCCTTCAGGTTGCGTGCCTAAGCGTAACCGTACCTTAACGAATCACTGTGACATGCCTCAAAGTACCATATGGGGTGTGGAAAAGGCTGTACACTTTTGATGGTGGACGATGACGCTGTTAGGGTAGCTCGTGTCTGTTGCTCAGTCATCCGATCTTTCCAGAATTTGGGCACATTCACTTTTCAAAACCTTCATTTCGTCGATGAGTTCTTTTCTTTAACTACTATTGCGGGGAACTTTCAACAGCATTGTCTGTAAGGTACATGAGAAGTCTATTGCTCGGTATGATTTCATGCATCCGAATATGTGATCAGGCTCGAAGTGTCTCAGTTGGAAATATGGTCTTCGACACCATCTTAACACCACTACTGTTTAAGTGCTGGGAACTGCAATACGAAATAAATATATATATATATATATATTCTTTCTCTTTTCTCTCTTTGCTTGTAGGAATACATGGTATCGTTCGAGACTTAACCTTCCATAAGATAAATAGTTCATACTTGTTTTATATAACGTTAGTTGCATAGTAAAAATGCTTTTTTATGATCGGAATTAACACTTAAATTTTAATAGTTTTTTATAATTGGTATAAAAATCTTTTTTTGGTACTTTTGTCTTCTTCTACGAAACTTACATTTGTTGTAATTAATGTTTAAATTAATTTTATTTAGCGTCAAGTTTAGTTAATTTTGGCAGCACTTTGATCTTACTATGTCTTTTAGTTCTCCACAGATCCCTTTTTTTCAATATCGTGCTTTTAGATATTTCCATTTACCCTAACTTACGTTTGATATAATAATATAAAAAGTTGTGCAAACTTAAAAAAGGAAAATAAATGAAATAAAAAATAATAAAATCTTATTTATTGCAGGAGAATATTTTCATTTAACAAGAATAGTTTTACAGGAATCGAATAACAAAGTTTAAGAAAAGTCTAGTGTATTCGTCGAATTTCAAACAAATATTTTTCATACGATAATTTTAATTATTAATGCAGAAAATAATTGTTATTTTATTAGTTACATTTTTAAAACCTCAAATTGTTGTAAATTCATAGCATTTTCTTAGTTCTTTAACAAAGATTTTTTATCTTATAAAGATGCTTTAGTACTTCCACAATCGATTTCTTGAATACAGAAATACAGTTGAAATTTTAACAAAAAAATCTAAATCTAAGTTTCCTCAATTGAAAATATAAAAATATTGCTAAAATAGATATGCTCTTATTTATTTTAGACACAAATAACTAATTGGATGATGAAATATCTCTTTATTTTTAGCGTTTCCGTCAAAAGACAAATTTTAAATTTACTAAATTCACTGTGAATTTAATACATAAAGAACAGGCATTTTCAACCTTTTTTGAAAATGATGATATAAAATTATAATTAATGTATATTTCAAATGTAATTTAATTTAGAACATTAAACTTTCTTAATTTTTACAACGTAGACCGTTTAAAAATTCACGGAGGGAAAAAAATTCACAGATGTAATACAAATAATGGTTAATCAGCTTGCATTAATACTGATATTTTAATTTTAAATGAAATTTCAATTAAATGACTGTAAATAGGATGAAAGTAAATTTTTAATGTAAACCTGGAGGAATTAAAATAACATTAAAAATCATAGGACGAAATATTGTTAAGCACTTACTAAAAATACGCTTTTAGCTAGTTGATCCATTTAAAAATTATATTTGATGTTAAAAAAAATATAAGCATAGATATTTTCAAATATTTTTCAAATCTTATTTGCTATTCTTTACAGCTGAAAATTTTTAGTAGCAAACAGTTTTGATAATAAAGTGTCTAACATAAATATTATCTTACGAAATATAACATCAATAATATTATTCTTTGTAAATACAGAACTTCTGACAACCAATTGTAATGTAACAAAAAGAATCTAACCCTAAAAATGAGAAATAAAAGCAGTTGTCCGTCTTCGTGGACTACCAATGAAACATTTTCTCAATCTTCCCTTTGTGTGGAGCCACGACTTTCGACCATAATTCAGCTCTCCTGACCAGTTAATCTGAAAATCCCGCTGTGAAAAAGAACGTGACGGCAATGCGAGAGAGGGACAACTGATGGCCGTCGTGTGTATTGGATATGTCGCCTGGATTTTTAGCCTCAAAGGATTGGAAAGAGGATTAATGTGATGGATGTAATCGGAAGAGTCAGTTACTTCTCCATAGTTTTTGTCGTTGGTAGTCATTAATAACAGCATAAGAAATTTTAATACTTTTTAAATCCATCAAGATTTCTTTACTGTAGTGAATTGTTGATTCTAATATTTGAAAATATAAATAACATTTTTATGTTTTATTGTAACAAGTTATAAGTAACAAGAAAAGTGTTTATGTCTATTTAGTTGCATCCAGATTTTAAAAAATGTGTCCAAATTTTCTTCAGTTAACTAGAAAAATAAGTATCGCTATCTCTTCGCAACCTCATGGTCAATTGGCTAGCGCTCCGGCCTTTGGTGCTTCAGGTTCAAATCCTGGCGGCATCATGGATGTTTGTTAGTGGTTCGAATAAACGTTAAATTGTAGGTCCCAGTAATAAGCCTACAGTGTGCAAAAAATGAGAGTAGAGTGGCAAACGAATTACTATCATATTTGAAGTATGATCTTCTAGTCAACTTCTGGAAAGGAAAAAAAACGGTAAATCTTTTAATTTGTGGATTGCAAACACTTAAAAATTAATTCTACTCCTCTCAAAGATGGCAAAAAGGACCCTCGTATCCGCTAGATTTCTATCCAAATTGCAATTATTTAATTTTAACATTGAAAGAACTTTGAACAAAACTTTTACGCGCGTTAACGTTGACATAAATTTATATGACCTGAAAGACCTGTCACATAGTGCGCAGGATTGTCCAGTTGAATAGCTAGGTTTGAAATCCGAACAAACGAAATCAAATTGGAAGTTCCTATGGCTATGCCGGAGATGGCCATGAAAAGCCCCTAATCCTGAAATTCCCTGAATATCGACAAAATTGTGGTAATAAAATACAAAGTGCAGTATAGTAAGCCTGCATGGTGCACTGCATAATACTGAAAATGCTACATATCTGCTGTTTTAGTGGTCCTACAATATATCAGAAAAATTTCCCCACTCAAATCACATTTGTAGTGATTTATTTACCACTAGTGGTTGGGTTCTTGAATCACCGCTTTGAGAAAAAGGTAGATTATGTTGAATATTGTAAGAGAAAGATTCGTATTAACTATCTGATGGAATTTTTCTGTCTTATAACCAATACAGTCAGCAAATTCCTTCAAAAATATTAATAGTACATTAGATTACAGTACTACACATTACATTTCCATACATTAATAGTACATTAGGTTATCATTTAAGGTTGAATTTGTGTATATATTAATTGACTTTTTTAACATTATAGTAAGTTGAAGTGATTAATTTTCATATTTTAAAAGGGAATTGTCTTTAGTTTTTATTTAAAAATCATTCAAATATTTATAATTTGATACTTTAAACTTCTCAGACACACAGACACGAAAAGGCATTTCCTTAAAATCAACTTAAATAGAGACTGACTTTCATGTGCAAAAGGTTAACGATTACTAAATATAAATATATATAAATGTATGCATTAGATCAAATAAGTATAAATACTTTATGGGGAGAAATGAGGAAAATTGATATTCAAACTTTATAAAATTTATCAATAAAGATTATTTTAGAAAAAAACCCTCCAAATTTATTTCTTTCCTTCAATTCACTCAAAAAAGATCCCATGAATTAAACCCGTAATCCCCCTGAGATGTTTTGAATCTGTTGCGATGTAAAATACATTTTGAAAAGAAGACTTTGGCCGGATTTTGCAATGATTCTTCGACCGTCATCCTCCTTCTGTGCGACAACCTCCGCAACAGCCGGCTTCACTCAGTATGGAATCCGACTCAGTAAATCCTGCAAATTGAATCGATCCAGTTAAATTCTTCGTCAAGTGAGTCAGACAACCGTGAACTTTTATCGAAATCTGCTAAAGAAGAGGATTTAGTCGATTTTTTTCTCTCTCAAAGTTTATATTAAATCATATCAGATACAAAAACGAAGAAAAAAATTGCTCTAATAAAACAAAAGTATATTTGATATTTTGTAAATAAAAAGTTTATATTCGCAGTATCAGCATAAGATTAAACATATTTTTTTTTTTAAAATGATGGTTTAGGAATATTGTGGTTTATATTAATTTAAGAATTTCACTGAAAAAGTGATTATTTTTCAGGGGATTTTTTTTTTTAATTTTTATTCCTCAACATTCGAATATTTCAATTTTTTTCCAAAAGGCTTGTAATAAAGGAAATTAAAAAGAAAATGAAACACAAAAAAGAATTCCAATTAACACTTTTATTTTACTAAATGTAATATTTGTTTTTTTTTTATTTGAATGAAAAAAAACTGAAAACAAATATTAATAATTTCTTACAATAGACATAAATGCTTATGAAGCATAGGCTAAAAGAAATCTAAAAAAATTGGATGAACCAGAGTAAATGCACTTTAAAATATTTGTAAATTGGCTAGTTTAGGATTAAATACTGTTTTATTAAAATACCTCTTAACATTTCATATAATTTAATTTAAAATTATGAGAATGTTACTAAGGAAATAATATTATGCTTCCTATAATAGCTTGTTAACATATCAGTATATAAAAGTAATTTAGATTTTTTTAAGAATGTTTGAAAAATGCCTTATAGAGCTTTAAATGTTTATTATTTTTAACGAGTTGCAATTTTTAAACACTTTTAAATAATCAACTTTCCTTTTTTTTTATAGTTTCTCTGATGTTCAAGATATTATTATATCTTGTTAATAAAAAATGTGCATGGAAGTTTTAATCCCTAAAAGTAAAATTAAGAATTGGTTATTGAAGAAACATGCATTAAAGTTAAAGTTTAAAGTATGAAATTTGCGTGTACACGATAAAAATATAATGTACGATTTTAATTATTAAAACAGATTTAAAACTTGAATTACATTTAAATAAGCTACATTGTCTACAATGCAATATCTGAATAAACAGTAATCTTAATCGATTATTTTGAAAGGCGTGCTTATTTTTAAAATATGTAACCAGATTGTAGTGGATGTGGTTGGGTTGAAATACTTGAAGCACAAGTTTTGAAACTTACATTTTATTTAGACAAACACAAACAATCCACACATGTAATTAGATAAATACAATATTTAAAGTTTAAAAAGTTATATCTTAGTGGAAGGACTCTTTGAACTCCAGGGTTGCTCAAAACATGTGTCCTCTTCGGTTGAGAGCCAACTGACAATTTCTTTTGTAGGTCAACTGATCATTTCTCATGAATGATGTTTTGTTTACAAATGATAGAAATCTGTAGATCAATTATGTACGAGAATGATGTAGGAGTCTCTTAGACAACATACAATTTTTCCACAATAAACACTCTTTTACATCGTGTCACAGGAAGAATGGTTACAGATATACTTTAATAACTAAAACTATTAAATTAAAATTTTTATATATTTTCAACTGTTGTAAAAATTAAACAGTTATATTGTAAAAATGGAATGCAATTCACTGGCATACACAAATATAAAACGTATCGAGATATATGCAAAAATATGTATGTACATCTAGTATTTGGTTTGAATATCTAAGCAAATAAAAACTTTCCAATCTAATTTCAAAACAAGAACAAAAGGATGCAAGGATGTCTCCTTGTAAAGATGGAAAAAGGACGAGCAAAGGAAACTCGCAGAATCATCGAAGCAACGAACACCACAGATAAAGAGAAAACATCTCATTTCACGAAGCCGGAAGCAGCAGTAGATGAGCTACTCTCCAGCCCTGTTTCTTGTTCTTACGAAGATCCATTTGTTCTTCCCCCGACGTTGGATTTTTATTCTTCTTTGCGTCTTGATGATCTCACAACCCATCGCCCTGAAGCATTTAGTCCTGCCGATAACGTTCCCAACGATAAAGAAATGACTGACAATCCTATTGACTAATGGCGCATTAAATCAATGCCAGACAAATCATTTTCGTTGTAGATGCACATTAAATAGAGTCAGAAATCCATTCGTCCAAAAATGCATCAGTGTCAATTTTGCCAATTTGTTTCGATGACAAATTAAGATTCTATGCCTAATGTCCGGAAAATATCTTGTTGCAATTTTTCTAAATGTGATCGTCGTGTATCAAAATTAGAAAATATATTTTGTCAGCTTTAGGATAAATGAAAGTTATTGTTAGAATGCTAAATCAGACAAAAAAACGGTTTAAAATATCCAATTCTCCAACGATAATAGAAGTTGAAATTTCTTTTTTTTCTGATATACTAATTGAAAAAATTTTTAAAAAACAAAACCATAAAAAAAAACTTTTCATGAAATTATGATGAACATGAAATTATTATAAAGTGAAATTAATTGTGCTTAAAATACTTTCGCATTCAAGTAAATCATAAGTATTCATGATTTACTTGTGGTATAAATGAGGAAACATGTAAATTTGCATTAAATCGATGCATTCCGTTCCACATATTTTGCATTATTAATATTCTGCTCAAAACGATTAGTGTAAACGACATTATGATTTTGGGTATAAACTGCGGATGAGAAAATGTTTTGGGACTGATATGTATAGGTGTTGTAAGATATAAGAAAAGAAGAAGAAACAACGAACAAGGAAATTATTTTTATTGACAATATTTTTGTATACAAAAAAAAAAAACACTGTTCAACCATGTATTATACAAACAAACAAAAGAATGTGATTTCCTCGAATACAAATGAGTTTAAATTCAAACAATAAAAAGGTATTATATCTTAAATATACAATAAGAGCATTGTAATGACAAGCATTTGTCAGCAAATATAACAAACTACATAACAAATTTTTGATATTTTTGTCCTTTATACATTAGAAATACCTGAGTGCCATTGAGTAACTTTGTGCCAGTATTTCTGAGATGCCATTAGAAATTTTAATAAATAGCATTGGGTATAATATTCTAAGATTAATAATGTATGATCTTGATGGTAGACTTACAATATCAATAACTAATCATAGTCAATCAATCACAAGAAATAATACAGTTTGAAATCTCCAACAAGAGTATTGTAGTTTCATTATACACGTAAAAATATGCAACAGTTGTATTATAAAGGCATAATATATTTATAAATGTCCAACAGGATTATTATAACAACAATAAACAGGACAAACAACTGTCAAAACACCTGGCATACTCCATAACAAATGTTTTGTGTGCTGGTTTTTATATATGTTAAAAAATACCTGAATGTCATAGCATAATTTTGAGTGTAATATTACCCAAAGTCATTAGGAATCTTAATTGAGTGTAATTTTCTAAGATTACTATTAAGCTATTAAGACAATGGTAGATCTGTGACATCAAGTAGACTAGTCGTAGCAATATCGCAAGTATTGAGGTCTGGGGGAGCCAGGAGACTTTGCGATCCTATCAAGGACTCAAAGTTTTTAAAATGATTTTGACAGATGTTCCGCACAGCATTCGTGTCGTCTTTTCTTCCAGCCTGAGTAAAGAGAAATTTTTCAATCATTCTGTATGTGTCTGTTCTTCACTGATATTATGAATAAGGATTTTTTAATTGTTAACTAACATTAAATTTACATATCAATAAAAATACATTATTAAACATTTAAATTTTTGGGCCTGGTCATTTTCCAACAGCCTTTTATCTAAATACTTTTATTGAAACGTCTTTAAAATTAATTCTTGTTCCTATATTTAATTTTCCTTCAAACAGTTAACACATTTTTATCACAACAACAATTCTTTTTTTTTTTTTTAGGAGAAATGTAACTAACTTATTTCTAAGTTTTCCATTTTTTTATTTAGCTATAACAAAGTTTTCTGGGATGGAAAGCTTATTTTTATTTTACCTTAATTGATAGCAGCTTAATACGTA
>BPLR01016093.1:0-11964 GCA_021605095.1 Caerostris extrusa | reverse complement strand
GCACACTGTATTAAGCTAGTGGTCTAATTAGCTCAACGTGCAAAAAATAAATGTAGATCGACAAAAACCAAACTAATAATGTATTGGGCATTAATATAAGTGCACAGTGAGTTCTCATCTGCAGCAATTCCTTTGCAGGGGCGGGGATTATCCACATAATATTTGAAAGCCAAATCCTTCAATAGATTGGTCTATTTTGAGACTTTTTACCAACGTCATCCCCTCTACCAATGATGATTTCTGCACTACTGGGGGAGATAATCTCCCTTCCACAGATTGAATAAGTAGAAAATAGAATTAAAAAAAAAGGGAAACAAGTTACTGATTTAAACACAGTGGACTGTATACCCCACTTACACGGGTACTTTAATTCTTCTGATTGCGCGATGTAGAATAACTTCCTCCTCATAGTTCAAAAGTCGCCCCCTCAATTTAATTTTTTTTAAAGATTAAAAATTAGATCTATTAACTCTTTGTTATCAAATTAATGAATTGTGACATGTTTGTCCAAAAATAAAAATATTTTGCTTCACTTGATTCCCCCTCGCTCATGAAGCGCTAACTCCTTGACGGCCTGGGTAAAGACGTCATTCTCTTCCCCGCCGATCACCCCTCTTCCATTTCTCTTGAGCTCAAAAGACGGATTCTTCTCCCGATCTGGTAACCTGCAACACACCAAACAAGTTCTTCGTTTACTAAGCAAAGATCATTCAGAGATTAAACTCCCTAGCTTGACATTTAAAACCCATCCATGTGACAAGTGAAACATTTCTTCTTTGAGGGTTGATAATCAATTTGAGAACAAACAAATTAAGATTACACTGTTCATGTGGGCTCCATTCAATCTGATAAAGTCAATCAAGAACCCTGCAAACACCGCTGTCTGTGTTCGAAAAAGACAATAACTTCCCTGTGATTATTAAGCTGCCGAATTTAAGTTGCCGACCACTATCACAGCCAAAATGGTACTTACGTATTAACGCCACCTTAGCTACAGATTTGGTGTGGTTTTTAAGTGGCGCCAATCCAAACAGCTACAGATTTGACGGGTTTTAAAGTGGCGCCAATCTAACAGTTACAGATTTATGGTTTTGCTGGCGTCAATTTAACAGCCACAGATTAAGCTGTTTTTAAGTGGCGCCAATCTAACAGCTACAGATTTGGCGGTTTTTTAAGTGGCGTCAATCAAACAGCTACAAAAAGTGTAGATTGGCGCCACTTAAACCGCCAAATCTGTACCTGCGGTTGACTTCAAAAAGATAACTGCGGAGCGTGCGAACAAGATTGCTCTTTATTGGCGCAACTGTAGCTAAGGTGGCGTTATCACGTAAGTACGCTAAAATTTTTGGCAAAAATTTTATGGAATTTTTTTTTTATATTGTTAATATATCTCCACCTTCCACCTCTCCACAGAATTTTTCTCTACATGATCATGCATTTAAATTTTGGAAATTCTGGTATTGCTTAAAGTTATTAATTTATCAAACTGGACATGAAAAACATATAAAAACTCCAATCCGAGTCCAAATGAATGTTTTTATAAATGCTTTCATATTAAGAAATATAATGGAAAACTTGAATGAGCATGTGCTTTAATAATCATGACTAACAATTATTGAAGAACCCTTGGCCAGCCACATGTTCCTTTCAGCTTTAGCTCCACATGTATATTTTAAAAGAAAATCTTGTACAGCAACATGTGCCACGGATTTTAATTGATTGCAGCTGTTTATTGTTGAACTTGAATACAATTGATGGGTTGTGCTCCTAAATAATATTATCGTGAATGCTTTAGTTGTGAACTCGTAAGTTACGATAACTGTGGGATTAGCATCAAGGGCTACTGAGTACACAAAAGAACTACTAAAGCAGTGATGCAATAGATAATTAAGCATTACAAAATAGGTCAGAATTCTTGTCCCTTTTGTGCGTAAATGCAAAAGGGTACTTCACTACTTCACTCTACTCCATTTTTAAAAATACCCAATAATACTTTTAAGAACAAGTATAAAAACATCCTAGTCCCTATGCTTTTCCCTGAGGCCCATCTTAAAATACATCCATTTGGTAATACTTTCATAATTTGTAATTTTTTTAAAAGATTTTTAGGTTTCAAAGAAATTTAATATAAATACGATCCAATTTTAATTTAATAAAAAAGTAAACGTTAAATAATACATAAATATTTTTGTCAATGTTTCTATTATATCGCAGACTTAAAAATTAGAACTTTTGTCAATAAAGTGTTACCTTGATCGATTTCTAAACAATACAGCTGAATAGTGAGATCAAAACCACTTAATACATGGATTTAGAATAGAGTTTGGGAAATTTTTAAAACTTACATCTTGATTTCTTAAACTGGATGATTTATCTACCGATAGGAAGATAAAAAATAATCAAGATAAAGAATTGAACGTGCAATACATAGCCATTTAATGACATTCCACGTGTGGTGGTGGTAACTTGTTTATCGTCGTCGCTGCAGAAGAAATGCTCCATTTCCTTCCCATTAATTTTTTCAGGTGCACACAACTTTTTCAAGTCATTTCTTAAAATTTATTATTTTATTTTTAACCTTTTCAGGCCAGATGAATTATTTAAGACAATTTTTAATTCTTTTCGAAATTTTTATGAAATCATTGATTTGAAATAGCTTTCAAACTTTTCATATCCTTTATGATTTGATATCAAAATTTTCATGAAATCATTTCTGATTTGATTTCAAAATTTTCATGAAATCATTTTCTGATTTGATTTCAAAGTTTTATGAAATCATTCCTGATTTGATTTCAAAATTTTCCAAAAAGCTTCCAGATTTGATTTTAAAATTTTCATGCAATTATTCATTAATTGATTTTTCATATTTTCCTGGAATCATTCCTGATTTGATTTCAAAATTTTCATAAAATCATTCATGAACAAATCAAGTAGTAAACAGAACTTTCAATTTGTGCGGAATACTTTTTCTGTACAGACTGAGTATTCTCTTAATAGAATTCGGATTGCAGAAAGTTGCTTTCTCAAATAAATAGAAGAGAATTTCGCAATTCATTATTTGATTCCATTCACCCAATAGAATAATTTATTTTATTTTTATTTTGTTATTATTTTTATTTGATTGGATAGATTTATTCTCTTTATTTTAGTTACGTCTGACACCGCATCATTTCATTTAAATAAAAATAAAACTTAAAAGGACATATCATTTGTTTTCCGATATTGTAGAAGCTTTTTGAAAGTATAAATACTGTATCAAACATCGATAAAGTGTCGAGTTGGGTTGAGATGTAAAAAGAGTTACTCACCCACTGCTCGGCTTTCGGCAATGCACTCAGCTCAGTACCTGAAAAGAAATCAGAAAAATATTCAAGATTAAATGAAAATCAGAAGTAAGGTCAGAGTAAAAGAAGAAAGTTAAAATTGAAATTGAGTAAGAATCAGTAATTTAACAGAAATGAGATTAAAGAATATGAAATTGTACATGATGTGCAAAAGTAAATTTGTGATAGCTTTAAAGAACACAGCAGAAATAAGAAAATAAAGGTAAATTTCCTGTTCTTTCAGAGACATATAAACTTTTACATTGGTTTCCAAAATCTAGAAGAAATTGCTACAACATTGTAAAAAAATAAGTAATTTCTTTATGAATCTTGAAGTGAAAACTTGGGATGTAATTAGCGATGCAAATTAGTGGAGAGGCTTCTTGCATTTACTCACTGGACATTTGGCTAAAAACGTTTTAAAAGTTGCTATACAAAATTGAGTAATGAAATTTCGAGATAGACATGCTATAAGATATCAGACTCGACATGCCTTAGATACTAGACTTTAGTTCGATACTTGACACCGTTGGATGCCTAATAGATGAGACTTACTGCACTCTTATCTGATAAGTACAAATCATAACACAGCATATTGGTGGCAAACTTGTTCACCAAGACTGAATGAAAAACACATCCACACAGAGAAGACACAAATACAGCAAAAAAACTTCTCCACCAATCATATTCACTTATATTCCGATGGATGTGACGTCACAAGTATATCACATCCAATCAGAATATTGAAGTAATTATTTCATGCTATTTTGTAATAAACGAAATAAAATTACAGTTAAAATATTCTAACAATCTGACCCATTAGTCGTTACAAAAAATTATTACCAAATATAACATATATATTAAGGTTTTGTTAAAACTTCAGTAGGATTACGCCTATTATTCATAAATTTAAGCTCAAATTTCACTTAAAATGAATTAAAAAAAACAATTAAATAATCCATTTAAAATTTTTTAAATTCAAATAAAAATTATGTTCTCCTTATAGGTTTCTGTGTTAAGATGCATCATAAATATTTAGTTATGGAGAATATGAGAGTGCAGCGATGAAGGCGTTATTTGACTGGAAACATCTGTTTGCTTTACTCTCAAGCCCGTGCGATAGGGTCTTAAGAAAAGGTCCTAATACGTCTTATAACGAGTTGTCTTCTTAAATTAGAGCTTTAAAAGGGCACTTACCTCGACTTCAGTTCTGTTCACTTCTGCACACACATTCAAGTGAGACTTGAGCTGAAAGAGAAACGCATTCATCAAAACCAAGAAAATGTATTTTAGTAAGTAACGTACTGAGTAGTTTATGTAACCTAGCATGTAGTGGTATACTGAGTAACTTATGTAACCTAACATGTAGTGGTGTACTGAGTAGTTTATGTAACCAAGCATGTAGTGGTGCACTGAGTAGTTTATGTAACCAAGCATGTAGTGGTGCACTAGAGTAGTTTATGTAGCTTAGCATGTAGTGGTGCACTGAGTAGTTTATATAGCTTAGCATGTAGTGGTGCACTGAGTACTTTATGTAGCTTAGCATGTAGTGATGTAATGAGTAGTTGGATAGTAGATGTAATGAGTAGTAGGATACACTCTTGGTAGCCCCTTGGTTCATCAGGGCGGTCAGTTGCTCAACAGTTGCACGTCTATTCGCCCGAACGCATCTCCGTAGCCTTCGTTCGCCTCTGTCATCTATAGCCCGTGGTGCACCACATGTGCCACGCCGCTGATTTTGGATAGTGCCATTTTTGCCATGCATGGTATACTTTTACCACGGCGGCACATGAACAGTCCACAAAATTAGCCGTTTCCGAAATGCTTCCACCCTTGGCCCGAAAGCCAATAATCATGCCCTTTTGGACGTCGGATAAATCGCTACGTTTCTGCATTACGCCAACGATTGAAATGCTTTCCGATGCCCTAGGACATCCTTATATACACTCCACTGCAATGTGCTGCCACCTGCCTTTTGTGATTGGTTATTTCACGTTGACGTCGAAAGTAGGTGGTGGTCAGATTAATGTGACTGGACTGTGTATATTCGAAGTGTTTCGTAGGTATTTGAAGGTGAAGGTAATTTAATAGTATTCCAGACTCACTATCTTTAGTGAACATTAAGATGAATTATTTTTGAGAAAGGATGAAAGTTCCTTGGGTCATGAAATTAGATTCCGAAATTTATTTCAATCACCCTCATTTGTGTAAGTTCAGGCATGAAAAATAAATACAAGCGTTTCATGCAAAAACTACTTGGTGAGTGTTGTAGATAATAGGCTACCAGAGACATGCATAGGTTTATCACTATTGCATTCCATAACAAACAGAAAATTATAATAGATCGATGTATTTGAAATTTCATTTTTTGAAAAATAGCCGGTTTCTAAACATTTTAAATAAAACGAAATCGTTACGAGTTCACCTCGAGATCATGAATTGCTCACCTTTTCCGGCAGGGAGGCGCTCGAGGCATCCTTCTGTCGCATTCATCATGGGCTGCAAACTTTCTTCTTCTGCCGCCAGGGGCGCTGCAAAGATTAGAAAACGTTCATTGGAAAACTTCCATTCAAACATATCGTAGTAAAATATAAATCACCATCATTCGCATAACAGCTCCATGGTGGCCAAGGCCGTCCGCATGCTAGACAGATTTCGAGATAGGAGATGTTTTCCTTTTACGGTGTAGGGTTGCCAGCCCTACCCCATTTAAAGGTAATTCTCTTTAACTCCAATTGTCATTTTTAGACCGGGACCTATGGGTTAAAGTGGATTACAACATATAAATACAAAAAGCTCATGATCAAAGGTGTAAGCTCATGATCAATTGAGAGTGTAGGATCGGGCACGTACTGAATTTACAAAAAGTTTTTGTTTTAGCTATATTTTTAAATGATGAAAATCGTAAGAAGTTTCTTGCCAACCCAATACATACCTATACATTTAATTCTACATACTTATGTAAAGTAGCGTTCTTTTCAATGATAAAAAGTCTTACTAAGTGCAGAAATAAATGATAATTAGAACCAGATCTCCAAGTTGCATTAATAGAGGGAATCCAACCAGATTTTTCCGATATTACTATAC
Source organism: Caerostris extrusa (assembly GCA_021605095.1). NCBI lineage: Eukaryota > Metazoa > Arthropoda > Arachnida > Araneae > Araneidae > Caerostris > Caerostris extrusa. The sequence goes on along the minus strand of BPLR01016093.1, from coordinate 5,554 downwards.
AAATGCGACCGTATTCCTATTAAATTCTAATTAAGAATGTGAATTCGTAATTTAATTTATGTGTATATCGTTTAAAATAAACAACTTGATTTTGACTACGCACAATATATTTAGACATAACAAAACTGTTTGGAGATCGCTGCATTAGAAGTACGGTGTGCAAGGTTTGGTTTGTCGCTCAACGGTCATTTTGTGCACACTTTAGTCTAGGACTTACACTTTGACATGGATTCCGAACCGCCAACAAACAACCATATCAACTCCAGGATTCGAATCTGTAGCCTGCGGTACCAATGACAAGAGCGCTAGCCAATTGGCCATAAGGCCACCGGTGTGCAAGGATAATGTTAGTTGGCTGCATCTAAGATATTTTTTTGTTTACTTTCGTGGGAAAAGAAATACGTTCAAAAACACTTCAAGAAACAGGTTCCATCTGTAGCGTTATTCACATTTTGGTCCCTGTTGGATAATGAGCTGCGTGCCATGTTTGGCTTTAACTAGTATTAAATGACGTATTAGAAGGATTTTGACTGGAATGACCAATGAAAGCAGATGATTCTTAAGCAGAGAACTAATTTTTGAAAGCTTTTTATAGCATGAAAACTACGTAAAATTCTTACATTAAAAAATGATTAATCTCATTTTTTTCTGTAAATTTCGACTACACAACAAATAAAAAGATAATGAATTCATAAGAGTTAATATTGAACTCGATGCTCCTATGTGAGCTTGAGAAGAATTTGAATCTTATTGGTGCATGCGTAGATAAATTAAGAGGTGGGAGTGGATCCCCTACAGATACAGACATGACGAATATCAAACGATTTTTCTCCTACATCAAACTGCAGCGATATCCACCATCAGAACTATAGCGGCCCAATAAAATTTAGCCTTGGTAAAGTGATCAGAATTAAAGGGCATAAAACCAAGTGCACTGCATGTTGCAAATGTAAAATGCCCATGGCTTCACCCGACCAGCACAGAGGACAGACATCATGAGTAGCTACACCCATGCGGTGCAAGTGTTTATTAAGAAAATCATGTTCTGTCGAGAGTCGGAAATGTGCTGCAAAAACTGCACTGGGAAAGTCCATTGGTATGGGTGACGAAAAAAGCATATTTCACGTTTTATCAGTTGAAAGGAGTTTTTTGTTTTAAGGGTCTGTCTGTTTTCTTCTTTGCCTCAGAACTAAATGGATGAAAGGATAAAGGAAATTGTGGCTGTGGTTTCGGCCAAGAGGTCGGCGTTTCCTTTTTTAGGTACCCCGCAGTGGCTGGGAATCTACTGGAAATCAATCTCCCAGGAAGAAGCAATTGTATTGGACAGATTTATCTTTTCCTCTTCAACAAGGAAGCAATCACTAGATGTACAGGAGACATTTGTCAAGATTGCAGCTTGGGAGTCACTAAAGATAACTGCTTTATTAAGATTAGTAGTTAGTCCAAGAAGGTTTAAAATTGCATTCCTTATGGAAAAAAATTCTGCATCAAAATTGAGGCATTAAGACCAACATATGATTCCTCAAAAATCCTTTGCAATAGAGAATATATAAAGAATATCATATATAACGAATATCAAAATTGACGTATCACTTACCCGTAGCGCAGAATCCGACACAGAGAAGTACTGTCAGAGTAAAAAACATTTTTCCAGATGACAGAGTGTTTGGCGACTGTCCGAGAGGATGAGCTTTATACGCCCTTCCACAAAGCAGGGCGCCTTCCTCTGCCCATGAGCAAACAAATGGCTTCCTCTCCATTGTGTCTGCTAATTGGTGAACCCTGTTAATGAGAGAGAGAAACTCCCAGGCCACTCGCCCGGTTATTTCTCCACCAAACATTACCCGGCAGACTTTTGGACTTGGATGAGACAAGGTCATTCTTCAGTTTCATCATCATTTGACAACGTAAGAGTCGTTAATTAGCATCAAATTGTCACCAGATCGATCTGCGACATATAATCCAATGTTCATTCCTCACACGTGTTCCTTGTTTAAAGCTTTATAAAATCAGATAAATTTTTTAGCTTAATGTAAATAATAATCAGCATCTCCATCAGTGGCGCAACAGCCTCATGGTGGTCCAAGGCCGTCTGCATACTGGCAGATTTCGAGACAGGAGAAGGTTTTCTTTTACAGGGTGGGGTTGTCAGCCCGACGCCCAACTCTCAACAGTTTTATTAGTCCTACGGTTTAACGTGGATTCCGAACCACTTCACATATCCACGCCAAAGCCGGGACTTGAACCTGAAATCTGTGGCACCGAGCATCAGAGTTCTAGTCACTCGACCATCAGGCCCCCAATGTAAATAATATGTGTTAATAATTAATTACCCCACCTATATTAATTAGTCAGTTTGTTTTGTGACAATATTTTACCCATAATAAATCAGATAAAACTTCCATTGCTTACCTCTTATTGTGAAAAGAGTCAGTGGAGACATACAGGTTAACAATTTCTGATCAACACTCTCGTCAACCGTCAGTAAATGAGTTTAAACAAATAGATTTAAGTAGAATAAAACTGACACGACTTGGAAAAATTAGAACCAGATAATTAATTCCATACTTATTTTTGGGCGTAGGGCTGACAACCCTACACTGTAATATGAAAACATCTCCTGTCTTGGCTAACGTTCTGGTTGTTGGTACCACAAGCTTCAGGTTCGAATCCTGGCGGTGGTATGGATGTTTGTGTGTGGTTCGGAATCCACGTTAAACAGATGGACCCGGTCTAATTAACCTAAAAGGTGCACAAAATGACCGTAGAGTGACAAACCAAACCAAACCTGTCTTGAAATCTGCTAGTAGGCAGACTTTGCCCACTATGGGGCTATTGCGTCAATGAAGAAGAAGTATATGTTTTGGATCATGTAATATAATGCTTTTTAATGCACATTAAACGGTAGGTCCCTGTCTAATAGGACTGCAGATCGTTGGACATAGGGCTGAAAACCCTACCCCTTAAAAAGAAAAACATCTCCTGTCTTGAAATCTACCAGTAGGCAGATAGCTTTGGGCGTAGGACTGACAACCCCAATGTAAAAAAGAAAACATCTCCTGTCCAAATCTGCCAGTAGGCAGACGCTTGCCCATCATGGGGCTGTAGCGCCAATGATGATGATGATACTTAATTGACTGGGAACTAATTCCAACTTGTTCTGCATATGATACTGTCTTATTAATCAAACGAATACGGGCCGAATGCCAAAGATACAATAGATTAAAACTCAACCATTTTGGGTTTGACCGTTGCATCCTGGCTAACTTGCTAAAAATTCCTCCCCATGCTATTTTTTTTATAATGAATCCTTACTATACTTAAGCCCAATTTTATTCCCTTTTATTCAATCAGTCAGTGTACTCTCGTTTGTGTTTTAACTGAAAATATGTGAGGAAAACAATCTCATTTGATGTTATCTATTTATCACTTTTAGCATTAGACTCCTTGCAATGCATTATTCATATTAACATTAATACTTATTGATAGTACTACTAATTTACTACTTTAATCATAGTTAAGCCAGTAAATTACTAATTGGTTAATTAACATTATTACAATATAGATCATTTTCATAATATAAGATTGAAATGCACCTGGAAATTCCTGAAAGGAATCTACTTTCCACTAATAAGAATTTTTTTTTTTTTTTTTTTTTTGTAGAATTTCCATTATGTTCATAAGCTTAATTATGGGCAGGAGGCTTGAGGATGTTTATAATGGTTCGGAATCCACTTTAAACAGTAGGACGCAGTTTAATATGACTATAGAGCGTTGGGCGTAAGGCTGGCAACCCTACTCCGTAAAAAAAAAAAAAAATAATCATCCTCTGTCTCGAAATCCACCATGGAGCTGTTGCGCCAATGAAGAAGAAAAACAAGTAATATAAAAAAAAAAAATTTTAAGTCATTTCCTACTTTTTTTTTTTCACTCTATTGCAGAAAAGTCCTTTACAAATAAAGTTGAAATTGTGCTTTTACATCTGGCGCTATCTATTATTAGATACATGCAACTTAAATGTAAAAAAAATAAAATGAATAAATTAAATTTAATGAATGAATTAATATTTGAATAAAACTGTATTAACTTCAAGTGTCATCCACTACAAGTTCAAAAAAAAAAAAAATGTATTTGAATTTGAGTGGATGAATAAAAGTATTTTATGAACGATTGAAAATTTGAACAAGAATAGACCGTGTTCATTTTATGCCATAAGGATGCACCGATGTTACTCACTTTGTACTACCCAGGGGAGGGAGGTAGCTTGAAGATAAGTCACGGACGCGGAGTAACAATGCCCCCGCAACGCTCTACGATCCTATTAGGACCGAGACCTACGATTTAAAGTGGATTCCGAACCACTACAAACACCCATGGCAACGCCGGGATTTGAACCCGATTCCTGTGTTGCCGAGTGTCAGAGCGCTAGCCACTAGGCCATCACTGTCATCCATTGCAGTTAAAAAAAATGTATTTGAACTCGAGTGGATGAATAAAAAGTATTTTATGAACGATTGAAAATTTGAACAGGATATATATAGGGAGAGTGGGAGCTAATAGAAGGAATGGAATAATAGCACCCAAAAATTTTCATAACCTTCTATTTAAAAATTTTGGCTCATAACGGAATGGCTTACTATCATAGCCAAAAAATAATTCATTACCCCTTTCAATGATATGATTTGTGCTTTTTAACATTAACATCATAACAAGATGGACTCTAAATTTACTTTTTATAGAATGCTTAATAGTGTTGTCCATGAAAGAAAGCATAGTTTAAAAATGTAAAATACGTAATTTATAAATTTATTAATGCGTAAAATTGCATATAATAAAGTAGATGTTTAAATATCCTTATATAAGTTTTTATTTTAAATTTTTATTTTCGAAAACAGTTATGTGACATTTTTTTTTTTGTATACATCTTTATGAAAATCCTTTTGAGAAATATTTCAATCTACAATAAAAACTGTGTAGTTTTGCTAATTATTTAACCTTATTTTAATTCCACATCAATATGCTTAAGCAACTTTGTTATTAAATACAATTTTTTTTTTACGGTCTCAAATTCTTTACTTTTTAAAAGAAATTTTTAAGCATCATTATTTAGTGAAATTAATTCTTTCTTCATTGTACAATCATTAAAATGGAGGAAAAAGATAAAAAAAAAAAAAAAAACCTAGCCGATTTTTGAAGGCTTATAAATTTCGAACTACTTAATTTCAAGCTGATAAAACATGTAGTAAAACGATATTTGTATCTTCTAAAAAATAAACCTTTAATTTTTAGCAATTAAAAAGTTTAAAGTAATAATTAAAAATTCATTTTAAAATCCCTTTTAAGCATTGTTCTGTGATCCTATAATTGTTTTTATCAATTAATTCTTATCAAAAATTCTCTAGGTAAGTTTAAAAAGTATTTCAAGTCAACATTATTGAAAATCTTTTCATTTAAAATTTTCATGTAAACATTAATTTAAACCTTATCTTACAACCAATATTAATTAAAGATTTCCATTATAATTTAGGCATCCCTTGCATGCTGCAATTAACAA
>BPLR01016092.1:0-49847 GCA_021605095.1 Caerostris extrusa | reverse complement strand
TACGTATTAAGCAGCCCACTTATAACATTCTAATAACAGGCTTGATAAAAAATTATGCCATTAATACCTGGTCAATTTCTCTTTATATGACGAATACCAGCATAGGAAGAAAAGTAGGGATTTAACTAACATGATTATAAATTATGCACAGAAGAGTTCCTGCCTTATACAAGAATAGATATAATCGGATAAGAAATGAGCTTGAATAATTGAGTTTAAGTATTTATAAGAAGACTTAAAATCAAAATACTAATTGAATAAAACATATTTTCTTAGAGTAATATTTTCTGAATACTGATTATTTTTATTTCGATTAACTGAACGAGGGTATTGTTAAAAACATAATTAAATGTAATTGCTTTCAATATGAAAAAGCATAAAAAGCATTTAAATGGAGATAATTTTATAAATTATTCAGTGAACTGTTTTTAAATATATAATTGTACATAATAAAAGTATTAAAAATTTTTACCAAAATTATTTGACAAGATAATCTATAATCAAAATAAAAATTTGATAATACATAATTTGTTTTGGTACTTTTCAACCTAAAATACAAAAGAACCAAATACCACATTACTAAATGTAAATTTGCCCATTAATATCTGAATTATAGTGTTTTCAATTTCAACCAAGAATTTTTTAAATAGTACTTATTTTTACTGTAATTAAAATAAAACGATGGCAAACAGACGTGTATATTAATTTTTATTCATCATGAAAAAGCAATAAAAAAATAGAGAAGTGAAATAAAAAAACTGTACAATAAATATTATCTGATAAATATTTGAACTGTTAAAAACCAATTTAATATATCTCACAGTTATTTAACAATTATATTATCCATGCTTAATGGATATAAAACTACAAAAATATTATTTTCATAATTTAATATATTATAATATATATATATAATTTCATAGGAAATATTTCAAAACGATCTAGATATGTATTTTAGATTAAACACCACAATGCTAAATTTAACAATACAAGTAAAAAAAATTATGTATCCCACAAATTAATTTATATTTATTTCTTAGAATTAAGTTGATCAAAAATTTAAATTTATTAAAAAATAATAAACATGAATAACTTATTCTTTAAAAATTTATTTATTCATTCATTAATTAAACTTATCGTTTAAAAGATGTACTTTGAAAAACGTTGAAAAGATGTATTTTAGAATTAGAAAAGTATATCGATAACTATAATTTTTACATCATGTAAATAAAATTAAAAATAAATAAATAATATAATACATTAAGGACGTAAATTATGAAGTACTTTTTTAATTTATTAGGATGAAAATTATTGTGTAAGGATGTAATTTTTTCGTAAAAATTTATTAAGGTTGAAAAGTTTTTATGTTAAGATGTACATTTCATTAAAATTATTAGGATGTAAATTTTTTTTTTTTTTAAATATATTAGGATGTAATTTTTAAAAAAATTATTAGGAGGAAAATTATGTTAGGTTGTGAATTTTTAAAAAAAAAAAAATGTTATGGTGTAAATTATTATTTTAGGTTATATTTTTTTAACAATTTATTAAGATGAAAACTATTATGTTATGATACTATACTATATGAAATTTATGATATATACTATATGAAATTTTTATGATATATACTATATGAAATTTACTAGGAAGAAAATTATTATGTTACGAAGTACATTTTTGTAAAACATTTTATGATGAAAATTATTATGTTAGGATATGAATTTTTAAAAATGCTTATTAAGATGAAAAATTATTATGTTAGGACGCAAATTTTTTTTTTAAATGTGTTTGCGGCTATATGTATTATGAAAACATATACTTGGAACATTTGACAAAATGCAATAAAAGTAAATAAATGCATATGCAAGTAATATAAATAATATGCAAGTAATATAAATATGTGCGTGGGCGCCTTGTAAAAATGAGAAACTTAATTAATTCATGAGAAAATTAACAACATAACTATTGTGGCGAACTAAAACGCCTTGCTATAAAAATTCTTCGAAGATCACGTTTTATATATAATCTTCGCTTTTAGTAACATACGCACGTTTCAAAAATTGCCACAAATTAAAATAAGAATAATTGAATTTTGTGATATTTAAAACAATTAACTATCCACTCTAAAGAAGTGTACTTCATAAAAGGGATCACAAACATTAATTAGGCACAGATTTAAAAAGCAATTTTTATGTAGGAAAACATGAATCCCAATTTCCTTTTTTAAAACCGGATACTACTCATTATGCAAAATTTAAAAAAAAATCCATGCAATTTCCTAAAATGGAAGCTCATTAGAGAAAGAACATAAATTCACATCAAATGTTAATGAAATAAGCTTCATTAGACGACAAATATTGGTTCTTAAAAATGTGACACAGTGTCCCCCACGAGAACAAAACAACATTTTCTACGTTTATTACCTTTTTTCCGTGTTCCATTTCGTAATTTTTGGGCTCGGCTGGTCTCCATTTCAGCACTAATTAGAACATTTGCCACTTTCGTTTTATGACGGTTCTGCTTCCAGTAATAGGAATATTAGCTTAATAATTGTTTGCTTCAGGGGCGCCAAGGAGTCATTATAAATGGCCTAATGACTCTTTCCTTGTTTTTGAGTTTGTTTGATGCCTGAAGATGAAGATAAATTGCTGCCTAGTGGTTAATCAAATTATGATAGAACAACTTCTAATGAAACATAAACATAGTAATGGTAGTATATGCAGGAATAAGGGTCTAATAAACCTGATTTTAAATGTTTGATTGCAAGCTTCTTCGACTATAATCTAAAAAAACAAATAAGACATTTAAAATAATTTTCAAGTTAAAAAAGAAAAGAAATCACTGAAAGTAAGTAATTGGTATTAAAATTAACTAAAATAGTTTCCAAGTACAAATAAAATGGATTATCCAGTAGGCTTTTTTTGTTAATTAAGTTTATTGCTAACGATATGGAGACTGATGAAATATTTTAATTTTAATTGAAAAGAATCTTAGTAAAATATGTCCTATGAAATTGTATTTATTAACAACTATTGCCTCTAATATGTATTCAAAAAGCACAAACAAAAAAACAAAGCAAAATATTAACAAAAAAAACTGGTGTTATTTGTTAAAATTAGAAAGCCCAAACAAGGAATCTTTAAATGGAGGTATACTTTAATTTCATTCGTGATTGAAATCGACATTTCCAATTTATTATATTCAAGACATTTTCCTTTTATAAAATTTATGATATTTATATTTCATTATTTTCCACTCCGACCATAAATTTATTTTTAATTTTTATATTACTAGACGATTAAAGATTAAATCCTTTAACACGTGCTTAGAAAATTATGAAATTCTATCCTGTAGCCAGTCAGACATAGAATAGATCAATAAGTGATGTTTATTGCAATATGATGCAACAATATAGTGAGCGATAACGCTAGGTAATATGTGGGTTACAGGACGGCGATATAGGCAATACGTTAAGGCTCAATAAATGGGGTCATTGGAGCCTGAGAGATGAACTACTATTCCTTTTCAATCCTTTATCTTAGTTAATCTACAAGTCAGAGAATACAGACACTGACAATTCTCTTCTCAAATGTGCTCGGCGATCAGGGGACATTGGTTACCAGAGGAGCATCCGGGTACCTTGCAGATCTTGTCAACTGTTGTTTATCATGTGTATTTGGGATTTATTCTGTTGGCAATGGATAGGAATGGTATTGAAACTGTTGTAGTATGTCATTACCATATTAGTGAAGCATCATAAAGTCATCAATATGAGCCACAGTGGATCGCCCATGGTAAGCGATGACACCCCAAACCATGATGCCGCCTTTTCGAGCGATGTGGTGTTCTACAGTTGCGGATGGTAAGGACAAGTCACTAGGTCAGCCTCAGATTCCGGGGTAATTGTCTTTGCTGAAACAGAAAACATAATAGCTCGCGAAAACCTAGCTCGTCGTTCACATCGTCCAAGTCCAATACGATTTCAAAGAAAGGCAGCAATGTTGTTGCGTCAATTTTGGATTTTCTTAATGAATGCGTGGATGTAAGCTTCTGGAGATTAATCGATGGATAATGATCCTGATTTATGCCACAGAAGAAGTTACATGGAAGTGGAGTGTGTGGTGATACTGCCGAAGGATGTGTCAGTTTAAGCGTGACGATGTATGTGTATGTTACTATATATAGCCACACCGGAACCAGCCCTCGAGCGTACTGTATTGCATTTTTGCAACCATCCCCATTATACAACCAATTAATAGGCCACTATCCATTGGAATAGGACTAACAAATCAACCTGCCTTTCTTAGTCGAATAACGTAATCTTTGTGAATTCGTATGTCTGCTGCAATTCTTTTCATCGTTACTGAACTGGTGTCTCATCAGCAATGATAAACAGCATGATTTCTGTAAATTGGTTTTCCTCGCAGATAGAAAGTGTTTCTATTATCAAATCTACGTATTCCGTCTACGTATTTTAATTTCGTATTCACTATTTGTGGAGCAGTTGCAAGTTTCAGATCATTTACATATAAGTTGCGTCAGCCCAGCGATATTTCTTTTATTTTAACTACGCTTTTTGATGTTGCATCTTCACTTCCATATGTCACTGTTCACTTTCAGGTAATATATATACATAGGGTTAACAAGGAAGTAAATGTGGAGTTTTGCTCTGCAAATAGAATGTAAAAAATTAATTGCTTTCTTTTAACCAGAAAGTCTTCAACTATTTTTTTTTCGGTCGATTTCGGAAATATTTAATTAAAAAAAAAAAAAATCTTAAATCCCGATAAAGTTTTCAATGTTTAAAATATATATTGTAGTTCTTTTATTTTAAATGTATTGATTATTTAGTTATAAAAAGGTTGATTATTTTCCACGATCAGTATTAATTATTTAAAAACATTTTATAAAATACACAAAAGAACTTCAAATTCCTTACTAATTCTATAATATATTTTTTTGAAATAGAACAATAACGTATAACAATTTCAATTTTTCTTTCAAAAGAAAAATACTTTTACAAGATAAAAAAATCATGAAAATCTTCAAAATTAAAAGGAACTCCTCGTAACCATAATTGCTTTAGAATTTAGAATTTTAATGTTCCTGTAAATATGTTCACTTAAGCATATTTCATGTCATTTCATTATCATTTTATATTTAAACAAAACATTTGTCAAGTTTATAACTTATTTCAATTGCAAATGCCAGAAATATGCAAATAAATCAACTACAGTAAGGTCCATTCTGCAATTATTCTTCATAAGAACCAAACGTCAACAAAATGGAAAGGAGCCTTCCGTCATTCAATTTGTGACTTGCCCCCTCCCAAGTTCAAAGTTTCGTACCAACTCTTCTGAAACAAGAGTTAAAAGATCAAGGTGAGCACCACAAGTCTTTTGCTGGAACTGTGCTCGCCCACCCTTCACCCCCACCCCTAAACATTCTTTTCAATTCCTCCGGAGAATTGTGAGTCGCGTCACATAAATTATGCAAATTTCTTTTCCAACTTCCAGCTCTGTAAATAATTTGAAGAATTTTGGATCTTGAAAGAGATAATGGCTGGAGGAAACCTTGCATGTTTGCGCAAGGAATCAGTTAAAGAGTCTTGAGACATTTGAAAGGAAGACGTTTTGTCTTGTTTGGGGAACTTGAATTTTAATCCTTGGATTCTGCCATCTGAGCCCTTGAATTGTTTGTTTCTCTCCGGGACGAAACATTTTAAAGATAAAAAAAAGCGTCACTATTTATTTCATACGAATAAAAAAAAAATGTTACAAAAAAAAGGAATATATAGTATGCTTTTTAATGAATACTTTTTAATTTAAAACGATACAATGCAAATAATAAGATAGAATATGGGAAGATATTAACAAAATTGTGTTACTGATTTTGAAGAATATAACTTTTGCTGATATTATAACAAAGTGTTTTAAATGGATTTACAGGAAAATGCTGACATTAATACGTAAACCAATACATCTAGAAGTCTGCTTTCATTAACCTGGAAACAAACGTAATTAAGTCAATTTACTAAAAATTATCATTAAATTCATCTTTGTAATTACTAAATTACGTAAATTTTTAATTGTGCATTGCAATTGAAGAGCTTGTCCAGCCATAATTAAATGTTTTAATATATTTATTATTATTATCAATATTCTTTATTTTTATTTCGTTTTTGGCCTTTAATCTGCATGTCTGCGGAAAAACGCTTAATAATGATACATTTTTTTGTAAGAACTACAGTCCTTTGGCAAATTTTTGAAAATATTATATTTTAAAATATAAATTTATGATTCGTATAGGTTATCATGATTATATTATCATGATGATAAAAGAATTAATATATTAAATTTCGATTTCCGATACCATTTCTTTACTTATTATTACGTCAAATGCAGATTCTATTACCTATTTTATAGTTTAGTATGACTTACTGAGCTTCCAATCATACAGTTGCACTTTATTTTGTTCAGTCACCCCAAGACAATACATGTATATACGCCTTTATACATATTGTTAAAATTTGGTTTGTCTGATATGGTCCACTTATATATTGCCTGAACAACTCACTGGCGAGAGAGTGGAGAATATTGTCTTCCGGAAGGAGATATAAATGAGGAGGATTTGAAGGAGGTTTCAAATGTACCAAATCTGCTTACAAATATGGAAAAAACATAAGAATTCACACCAGCAATCCAGAATATCAATATAAAACAATCTGGATACAATATCATTGTCACCATGTATTTTGTTTTCGAAAACAATGTCTGGAAAGGACACCACCGGAAGATTTAAATCTATGCCTTGGCGCACACTTTACAATAAGACCTCGAGTCGGGAGATTTATTAATTATTTAAATATTATTACTATTTTTTGTTTCCAAGTTAGTATTTATATTGTGTTAATGTTTATGAATAAGGGAACGGAATTAACCATGAGAATTTTATATCATCCAAATCTGAAACAGATAGTGCTACATTTTAACTGAAAACTACTATTAACTCAGTTTCTTTTCCTTTTACATTAAGAATAAAATTGGTATCCCTCTTCAAACCCAGTAGCGCTTTTATAGCTCGAAACTAAATCCCCCGCCTGTATAAGCGGCTTAAAAACTGCGTGTTTCTAATGACGCAGCATTAGACGCCGACAATACATCCTTCGACATCATTCCACCCACTGAAATGCCCTCGCCAAATAAACAAAAAAAAATGATGCAGAGCGAAGGCAAGCCCATTTTTCCGTTTAAAGTGATATAGCTGTTGATGATCGCCATTACGCAGAAACATTTACAGAGGGCAGAAAACGCCGGCTAAGTAGTTTATTATGCATGCGAAGGTGCAATTTATTGCCTACCATGTGATAGAAGCATCCTCTAAACGGCTCATCGTCATCAACATTGGCCGTGGACCATCGGCATCATGTCGTCTAAATGGCGCTAAGGTTTTTGTACTTGCCCATTACGATATAAAGTGATTATAGAATGAAGCGCGCGGGATTGGTTCGGATTATGGATGTGCAGTTTATTCAGTTTAGCTGGGTAGAAGCTCTGGAGAAGGTAGAAAGTAGCAGGGTGTTTGTTTTTATAATACTGTGCTACAGAAATTCTGGGTTGAAGCGGTAAAAAGTATACTTTATTTTGTGAATTTAAATTGCATTGCTAATCGATTAGGTTAGTTACTTGATTAAGATTACGAATATAAAATGTTATATTTTTATATTTATTGGGGATCATAGAATTAATAGGATGACACGATTGTAGTTTGCTACAAGTAGAATGTATAGGTTTTTGTTTTTTAATAATGTACAACAGAAACTTTTTGTAGATGGAGTAAAAAATATATTTCATTTTGTGAATTTAAATTGCATTGTTCTCAATTAACCCCTCGGTTTAAGATTACGAACAATGCATTGTTGCATTTTTATATTTATAGATGATCACAGAATTAAGAAGACACGATTGTAGTCTGCTACACGTACAAAGTAGCAGGGTTTTTGTTTTTGATAACGTACTACAGAAAATTTATGTTGATGAGGTAAAAGATATATAAATTGAATTGTTCTCACTTAACCACTCGGTTTAAGATTACGATCAATGGTAACCTTTTTTATTTTATTTATTGGTGACCACAGAATTAAGATGACATGATTGTATGCAGCTACACGTAGAACGTAGTCGTAGGTTCACGTTTATTTAACAATGTACTACAGATACTCTGTGTTGATGAGGTTAAAATTAAATTTCATTTTGTGAATTTAAATTTGCATTGTTCTCATTTAACCACTCAGTTAAGATTACGAAAAGGCTTTTTAAATATTTTTTTTTTTGTATTTATTGGTGATCACAGAATTAAGATGACATGATTGTAGTCAGCTACACGTAGAAAGTAGCAGGGTTTTCATTTTTAATAACGTACTACAAAAACTCCGTATTGACGAGGTAAAAATATGTTTCATTTAGCGAATTTAAATGGCATTCTTTTGACTTAACCACTCTATTAAGATTACGAAGAATGAAATGTTAATTTTTTTTTTTTATATTTATGGGCGACCACAGAATTAAGATGATATGACTGAGTCAGCTACACTTAGAAAGTAGTTGTAGGTTTACGTTTATTTAATAACGTACTGCAGAAACTCTGCGTTGACAAGGTAAAAATATCTATTTCATTTTGGAAATTTAAATTGCATTGTTCTCATTTAACCACTCATTAGGATTACGAACAATGCAATGTTACATTTTCTCATTTATGGGTGATCACAAAATTAAGATGAGTCAGCTAGACGCAGAAAGTAACAAGAATTTTGCTTTTTAGTAATGCAAAGCAGAAATCCTGTGTTGACGAGGTAAAAAATACATATAATTCTGTAAATTTAAATAGCATTGTTCTTAACCACTCGTTTAAGGTTATGAATAATGCAATGTTACATTTTTTTATACTTAAGGATGATCACAGAATTAAGATGACACGATTGTAGTCAGTTACACGTAGAAAGTAGCATGAGTTGTGTTCCTTAATAATAAACTAACTCCTAAGAAACTAAAACTAAAACTAAACTAAACTCCTAAGAAACTCTGTGTTGACGAGGTAAAAAATATAACTCATTTTGCGAATTTAAATTGCTTTATTCTCACTTAACTACCGTGTTAAGTTTACGAACAATGCAATATTTCATTTTTTTTAAAAATATTTATTGGTGATCACAGCTCGACTGTAATCTGCTACACGCACCAGGGGTTTTGTTTTTTTAATAATGTACTACAGAAACTCTGTATTGACGAGGTAAAAAATATATTTCATTTTATAAATTTAAATTGCATTGTTCCTATTTAACCACTCGGTTAAGATTACAAATAATACAATGTTACATTTTTATATTTATAAGTGCTCATAGAATTAAGATGGCATGATTGAGAAACATTTTTTTCTTTCTAATGCAGCTGGCAAACACAGACAGCTTGGTCTTAGATGCCTTAAGGCAAGTGCTGCACAGACGTACTCACATTGCATTACCCAGGAGGCGAGTGTAACTTGAAGATAAGCCACGGACGCGGAGTAACAATGCCCCGCAACGCTCTACGATCCTATTAGACCGGGACATACTTTTTAAAGTGGATTTCGAACCACTACAAACACCCATGGCACCACCGGGACTCGAACCCGAAACCTGTGGCCCCGAGCGCCAGAGCACTAGCCACTCGGCCATTCAGGCCCTGATTGAGAAACATATATTGCAGTTGAGAAGGATTAAAAAATGAAAAGAAGTATTTTAATTCTTATACAAATCACAATGTGTTCAACGCACTTAATAAACAGCGAAAAAAAATATGATTCACTATTGAATGAAATTGAGTTTCTTTAAAGTGAAATATATACGAAATATACCATAGATAAAATATGAAAGTAAATTTTACCAATTACAATTGACAGTTTTTAAATAGAAATTTAAGTGATTATCAAAAATCAGATCTCAAATTTCAACTTCTAAAATGTTTGAATTCTGGTAAACATCCAAATAACAGATTATACTTTAAAGAAAGTATACATTTCACAAATAAGAAAAAGAATTCAAATACTATTATCAAATAATTTACTTAGCCTAATGATATTCTATATCAGTTTTAATTTATGTTTTATGTTAATTCCACAAAAATATACTAAATGCCAATATAAAATATATTCTACATATAAATACATCCAGTATTTAACTGGTTCTGATTGCATCCTTTTAAACTAATTAAACTATATCATTAAATTATAAACTATTAAACTCCATTAAAGAATTTATGAGTGCAGGCGTTTGACAAACAGAATAATCAGCTTTTAATTTAATAATTTTAATGCAGTAAATTATGCAAATAATTTCGTTCTTAAGTTCTTTATTAGTAGATCTGCATATAAAATAATCTTGTTTATCGTTTTAAAGTAGCATAAATGACTCTTTGAACTATAAATCCTCGCTTTTGATGTATTCAACTTGCATCTTTTGATTTAAAAGGTGCAAACGTCCCTTTTCTAGCTCTCTGGCACTCGGTGCCTCATTCTTCAGTTTCGAGTCTCGGTGCCATTTGTGTTTGTAGCAGTTTGGAATCCGCTTTAAACCGTAGATCCCTGTCTAATATGACTGTAGAGTATTGAGCTTAGGGCTACTAACCATATCCCATGAAAAGAAAACATCTCTTGTCTCGAAATTTGCCAGTAAGCAGACGGTATTAGTCCAACATGGGGCTGTTACGCCACTAATAATGATGATGACGATACAATCATTAGTATTGAATATCATAAGCATTTTTTTTTTGTGTCTATCATGAATAGATGGCTATTTCGTGAGTGATGTATGTATTGCCATTTATTAACTTTTACTTATTCGCAATATGTATTTTATTTATTAGTTTTAAATTATTTGCAATATGTATTGTTATTAATTAATTTTTAATCATTTTCAATATGTATTGTTATTTATTAATTTTTAATTGTTTACAATAGTATTGTTATTGTAAAACATCTCCTGCCTCGAAATCTGCCAGCAGGCAGACGGCCTTGTCCCACTATGGGACTGTTGCGCCAATGAAGAAGAAGAAAAGTCCATTTTATCACATTTACTCACTGTGAACATATCTTGTCTCAAAATTTGCCAGTAAAAGACGGTATTAGTAACATGGGGCTGTTATATGATGATGCAATTACTACTGCAAAAAAATGTAAACATACATTGAATTTACAAAATTATTTGTAACATATTTTTCTTAATTTTGTTTATAATTTAAAGTATGGAAATTATATACAAATACAAATTAGGAAAAAAAAAATTCCCAAATGCAGAAAAAAAGCTGTTGTTTGAAAGATAAAGTGTGATAGAAAATGAATTTTTGAAGGGCTTTTTCAATACCAAATAATTTTTGAACAAAAGTTTAAAAAGTTCAGTTTAATACATTTTTATTTTTGTAAAGTTTACTCTGAATATTCTAGGAGGCCTGATGTCAGAGTGGATAGCGCTCTGGCCCTCAGTGCCACAGGTTTCAGGGTAGAGTTCCGTTGGTGCCATGGGTGATTTTAATGGTTCGGATTGCATTTTAAAAGGTAGATCCCTGTATAATATAATTGTAGAGCGTTTTGGGGGTAGTGTTATTCGCGTCCATAGCACATGTTCCAGCTGCACGTGCTAAATGAGTAACAGCGTTGCAGCCCTTGCTTATGGCATAACGATTAACTGTCTCTGTGTTGCCAGCTGCATTAGAAAAACACAACTCTGGATAATGTGGTAATTTTTTAATACCATCATAAAATTTATTTTATTAGATTTTTAATTCTTATTTTCTGCAACTATATTTTATGTTAAAATTTTAATTAACAAATTAAAATTTATTAATTACAATTATTTTTAACCAAAAGTATGCATTTTTTTTAAACTTTTGCAGTATATGGATCTTTATTTTTGAAAATTATCAGAGTACGTATTTCTAAATTAATCAACTGATTATCAAATATTGAATTAAACTTATTTGCATATGTTTGCATTTGATAGTTCATTAATGCGAATTTGTTACAATGAGCTTCAACGAATTTGCTTCGAACAGCGAATCCTAAATCCTGATGCATGGGGATGAATTGATTCCTGAATTCAGTTACTTTTGTTCTCATATCGAATTTCAGAGTTAAGATTCTCAATATTGGGGAATTGTTGCTTCCCTGAAAAGCGGAATCTTTGTTACGAATTCAGCGATTGATTTAGCTCACTACCATTGATTACGCAGAGCAAATGTCTGCATCGTATTGGATACAGATATGCTTGTGAATTTCTGATTGTAAAGGTTTATCGATTATTACTAAGTCGATTTCTTCTATTTTCTGAATGTTGAGGCTAGACCCCTAGTGCACTAAAAGCAAATAAATCAGTATTGCGTAATAGGAAACCAAAGATCATGAATATATTTTTCACATATTATGTCAGAATTTCTACATATTAATATTTACTCTATTTTTTGTTATTGTAGGAGGAATTAAATTATTTTTTAAACTAATGAAATTCATAAATAAGACAAAGAGTTAAATAAAGGAAAATAGCATGATTTCACTCATTTTTCATTTAATTTGCAATTTAAAAAATTGTACCACTACCATAGTCAATATAGCTATCCTGTGGCCTGAATAGTCCAGTGTCTTTAGCTCGGTGCCACAGGTTTCGGGTTCGAGTCCCGGTGGTGACATGAATGTTTGCAGTGGTTCAGTATCTACTTTAAACCGGGTCTAATACGATTGTAGAGAGTTGTAGGGGTAGTGTTACTCGCGTCTGTAGCATATCTTCAAGCTACATGGCCTAAATGAGTAACAGCGGTGCAGCAGTTGCTTATGGCCTAAAGATTAACTGATTTTGTATTGCCAGTTGCATTAGAACAACACAGCAATCTGGATATTCTGCACATTTTTTAATATCATCATAAAATTTATTGTTTTATTTAATTTTTAATTCTTATTTTCTGCAATATATTTTCTGTTAAAATTTTTCATTAAGTAGTTAAAATTGTTTCATTAAAATTATTTTTAACTTAAATGATAGATCTATTTTAATTTTTGCTGTATATGAATAATTTACTTTTAAAATTATCAGAAAACGTATTTCTAAATTAATCAACTGATTATAAAATATTGAATTAAACCTATTTGCATACCTTTGCATTTGATACTTCATTAATACGAATCTGTTACAGTGAGCTTCAACGAATTTGCTTTTGAACAGCAAATCCTAAATCCTGAGTTTATTTTGGATATTTTATTGCGAGGCTTCATGGCCGAGGCGCTCGGTGCGACAGGGTTCGAATAACGGCGATGGCATGAATATTTGTATTGGTTCGGAATCCACTTTAAACTGTAGGTCTAATATGATCGTAGAGCGCTGTGGAGGTAGTTTTTACTCGCGTACATAGCATATCTTCAAACTACACATGGTAAATGAGTAACAGCGGTACAGCTCTTGCTTATGGCATAAAGATCATAGAGATCGTGTCTTTGTATTGCCAGCTGCATGAGAACAACACAACTCTGTATATTCTGCTCATTTTTTAATATCATCATAAAATTTTTGTTTTATTTAATTTTTAAATCTTATTTTCTGCAATTTCTTTTAAAATTTTAATTCATTAAATAAAATTCTTTAATTAAAAATACTTTTGTCAAAATTACGCATTTATTTTAACTTTTACAGTATATGGGTCTTTATTTTTAAAATTAGCTGAAAAGGTATTTCTAAATTAATCAACTGATTATCAAATATTGAATTAAACCTATTTGCATACGTTTGCATTTGATAGTTCATTAATGCGAATTTGTTACGATGAGCTTCAACGAATTTGCTTCGAACAGCGAATCCTAAATCCTGATGCATGGGGATGAATTGATTCCTGGATTGAGTTACTTTTGTTCTCATATCGAATTTCAGAGTTAAGATTCTCAATATTGGGGAATTGTTGCTTCCCTGAAAAGCGAAATCTTTGTTACGAATTCGGCAATTGATTTATCTCACTACCATTGATTATGCAGTGTAAATGCCTGCATCGTATTGGATACAGATATGCTTGTGAATTTCTGATTGCAAAGGTTTATCGATTATTAATAAGTCGATGTATTCAATTTTCTGAATGTTGAGGCTAGGCCCCTTAATGCACTAAAAGCAAATAAATCAGTTATTGCGTAACAGGAAACCAAAGATCATGAATATATTTTCACATTTTCTGTCAGATTTTTTACACATTAATATTTACGCTACTTTTTATTATTGAAGGACGAATTTAATTATTTTTTTAATTAAATGAAATTCATACAGAATACAAAAGCCAGATAAAAAGCGAAATCGTATGATTTCCCTTTATTTAAAAAGTAACCATTAGAAAAGTCTACCACGACCATGGCCATTATAGCTTTCCTGGAGCTTAAATGGCCGAGTGTCTTCAGCACGGTGCCACAGGTTTCCGGTTCGAGTCCCGGTGTTACCATGAATGTTTGTAGTGGTTCGGTATCTACTTTAAACTGTAGGTTCCGGTCAAATATGATCGTAGTGCGTTGTGGGGGTAGTGTTACTCGCATCTGTACCATATCTTCAAGCTACACGTGTTGAATGAGTAACAGCGGTGCAGCACTTGCTTATGGCATAAATATTAACTGTCTCTGTATTGTCATCTGCATGAGAACAACAATATATAGCTAGATACAATACAATACAATGGATACGATACAATACAATACACAATATTACGTATGTTCTGCTCATTTTTTAATACCATCATAAAATGTATAGTTTTATTTAATTTTTTATTCTTATTTTCTGCAACTACATTTCATGTTAAAATTTCAAAGAATTAATTAAAATATTTTAAACCTAAATTATGAATTTATTTTAACTTTTGCAGTATATGGATCTTTATTTTTAAAATTATCTGAAAACATATTTCAAAATTAATCAACTCACTATCAAATATTGAATTAAACCTATTTGCATACGTTTGCATAAAATAGTTCATTAATACGAATCTGTCTCAATGAGCTTCAACGAATCTGCTTCGAACGGCAAGTCCTAAATCCTGATGTATAGGGATGAATTGATTCCTGAATTCAGTTACTTTTGTTCTGCTATCGAATTTCAGAGTTAAGATTTTGAATATTGGGGAATTGTTGCTTCCCTGAAAAGCAGAATCTTTGTTAGTTTGAATTCAGTCATTGATTTATCTCAGTAACATTGATTGCGCAGAACAAATGTCAGCATCGTATTGGATACAGATATGCATGTGAATTTCTGATTGTAAAGGCTTATCGATTATTAATAAGTCGATTTCATCCATTTTCTGAATGTTGAGGCTAGACCCTAATGCACTAAAAGCAAATAAATCAGTTATTGCGTAATAGGAAACCAAAGATCATGAATATATTTTCACATTTTCCGACAGATTTCTATTGTTTGCTCTATTTTTTGCTATTGTAGGAGGAATTAAATTATTTATTTAAATCAAATGAATTCATATAGAATACAAAGAGCCATATAAAGTAAAATCATATTATTTCACTTTATTTAACAACTAACCATTAAAAAACTGTACTACTACCATGGTCGACATAGCTTTCCAGAATAAATTATTAACTCTATCTGGCAGATTTCTTCAAATTAATATTTACTTTATTTTTTTTTATTATTGGAGGAATAATTAAATTATTTATTTAAAACAAAATTTACAAAGAATATAAAAAGTCATATAAAGAAAAAGCGTTTGATTTCCCTTTATTTAACGACCAACCATTAAAATAACTCTACCAGGACCACGGTCAACAAAGCTTTCCTGAATTAACCCTATTTGACAGATTTCTACAAATATCTATTTACTCTATTTTTTATTAATTTTAGGAGTAATGAAGTTATTTTTTTTTAAAACAAATGAAATTCATAAAGATTACATAAATTTAAATAAACGAAAATGATATGATTAACCCTATCTGGCAGACTCCTTCAAATTAACATTTACTCTATATTTTATTCTAGTAATTATTATTATAGGAATATTATTATATTATTATTATTATTATTATTATAGGAATATTATTAGGAATTTTTATTATTATTATAGGAATATTATTAGGAATTTTTATTATTATTATAGAAATAACTAAATAATTTATTGAAAACAAATGAAATTCATAAAGGTTACAAAAAGCCATATAAAATAAACTTTTATGATTTCACTTATTTTAACAACTAACCATTAAAAAATCTCTACCACGCCCATGTTCGGCATAGCTTTCCTGAATAATTTATAAACCCTATCTTGCAGATTTCTACAAATTAATATTTACTCTATTTTTTATTGCTGTGGAATAATTAAATTATTTTTAAAATAAATTAAGTTCATATAGAATACAAAAAGACATATAAAGAAAAAATCGTACGATTTTTATAATGCTTTGTTTTCAAACCAACCATCAAAAAAACTCTACCACGATCATGGTCGATATAGCTTTCCTCTATCTGGACCAAATGCTTTCTTAATAAAATTGCAAAAAAAAAAGATCAACAATTGTAAACAATTGTAAATCTTAGCAAGTTAAAATTTACCAGTTTAAACAGTTTTATTGCGTTTAGTTCATTTTGTAACTTTGAAGTAACAACGGCCTGCAATAATAATAAATTCATGAAACATAAGTATAAAATTCTATAAAATAATTTGCATTTGTTATTAAACATAGATGTGCATAGCAGTTGGGACATTTTATTTTTGGAACTCCTTTACACCCCTACTTTTTGCAGAGTCCTATGTTGTCCGAAAAAATCAGCTCTTCTACTTCATTTATTTCATCTTTTCGCAGAAATAGTAAGCCTAATAAAGAATCTTTGGATCTATTATCGGTAATGGATCTAAATCTAATACCTCTTTTATTTTTATGTGGTTTCGTATTAATATTTTGGTCATATGAAATATATATCTGAAAATAGAAAAAAATCACTTGCATTATCTTTAATATACCATAATAGCTCTCTGCAACCTGAAAGTCACAAAACTGCATCCTATACAAATAATAACAAGATGATTATTGAAATGCAAACAAGAAGATTATTGAATATTTTTATTGATATACAAACCCAGAGCTATTGTGTAAGCATTATTTTGTTTAGTAAACACCTACAGAAGCACAAAATTGCACAAGATGGTTCTGTTGGTTTCTATCTGTATACAATTTGCAAGGCATTTATTTTGATATTTGAGGTTGATGGTGCTGCCAACCGTCATCATTAATATTATTAATCATCTCAGAAACATTGATAATTTAGACATATGAATCACCTTGAGAAAAAAATAAAACTGTTTGGTAAAATGTCGATATGATAGCATAGGACTTGAAAGTTACACTGTCCCATAGAGGGTTAGATAAATAAATAAATGTGTCATTTGTTTTCGACATTTAAATATTATCAATAAAAATACAAGACACTATTCGATAAAAGTTGAATGTCGTAATTTGAGTCTTATGAGCTGGCGACGACTTTTTAAATAATTGCAATAAGTATAACAATCTGTAAAAATACTCAATGGCATTGAACTTAAAATCTAATCTGTAAAGGCAAAGCGCAGAGGCCTGATAACAGAATGATTAGCGCTCTGGCACACGGTACCACAGGATTCGAGTCCCGAGGGTGCCATGGATGCTTGCAGTGGTTCGGAATACACTTTAAACTCTAGGTCCCGGTTTAATATAAATGTATAACGTTAACAAACGTACTCTGTAAAAAGAAACACTCTCCTGTTTTGAAATTTACAAGTAAGCATATGGTCTTGGCGCTGTATGGGCTGTAGGGCTTGAGAATTAATTAGTTAAATTAAAAGTGTATACCAACAAGCTGTTATATGAGAAAAATTTTTTTCTCTGCCCCTCATTGATACATATTGCTTACAATGCACAGAATATTTCCAACTTTCGCAGAATTTCAATGATAATTAATTTATTAATTGTACATAAATTATCTTAATCACATATAAACTAAAATTAACTAAATGCATATCTTGTAAATTAAACTTTTAAATAAGATTTATCTTTTAACTGAATTTTTATTATTATTATTCTACAAAAAAGAAATTATAAGGATTGTTATTAACGTTAATTTTATTCCGGTCAAATAAGTAATTTAATTAATATTGAATATTCATGTGCTGTTTTCGGCATTTGTTGATTAAAATTAAATAAATGTATATCCAGTAAATTAAACTTTTTAAACAAGATTTATCTTTTAACTGAATTTCTATTATTATTATTTTGCAAAAAAAAAAAAAAAAAAATTATAACGATTCTTAATGCTAATTTTATTCCCGTTCAAATAAGTAATTTAATTAATATTGAATATCCATGTGCTATTTTTGGCATTTTATGATTGAAAAACATGTTTTTGTTTGAGTGCACATGTTCTTAGTCGTTATAATTTCCTCGCAAATATTTTCTTTTCTCTTACAGCAGTTAAGAAATTTCCGGAGTTCGTGACTGAAACGGAAAAATAGCATTTAACTTTCGGTTTGCAATTTCCTCTCTCTCTCTGTGCCCATTTCTCTTTTCCATTTTTCTTGCTTAAAACTTGTTGACCAAAATAGTAGTTCCCGTTGAAAACAGGCCACGAGTCACCCAATACGTTTCTTTCATTTGCTTGTGGAAAGTATTTTAAAAAAGATAATATTTAAAAAATAACAAAATATTTTTTTCACTTGCTTGTCTAATGTATTTTGGAAAAAAAAAATACAATATTTAGAAAAAACGACGAAATACTTTTTTTTCACTTATATTTTCAAAGTTAGGGGCCTGAATGGCCGAGTGGCTAGCGCTCTGGCCCTCGATTCCACAGGTTTCGGGTTCGATTCCCAGCGGTGCCATGGATGTTTGTAGTGGTTCGGAATCCACTTTAAACCGTAGGTCCCGGTCCTAATAGGATCGTAAAGTGTTGCGGGTACATTGTTACTAGGCGTCCGTATCTTCAAGTCACAGACGCCCCCAAGGGTAATGCAAAGTGAGTAACGTCTGTGCAAAGCTTGCCTTAAGGCATCCAAGACCAAGCTGTCTAAGTGTTTGCCAGCTGCATTAGAACAAAAAAAAAGTTTCAAACTTTTATACATAAGACAGCTTCATACATAAAAAAAACCATTTTATATTTCTTTGTAGTGCATCATGTTTGTTGGTGGTTCGGAATCCACGTTAAACTGTAGGACTTTTAATGATGACATTGGCTTTTTAATTTTACATCTTCTGCAGTTACATATCGTGGGAGAAAACCTGACAAATCCTAAAGTGTGCCCAAAATGTCCGTAGTGCTAAAACCCAAAGCCATCTGTAGTGTATCAATGTATCTCTCATCTCACATACGAATACCATGCACAGCAAATAGATGGATGATGAATTTGATATGGATGAATGGTGGACATTGCCTTCTAGGAAGACTTTTTAATTTTTAATTTTCTGCGGTTACATGTCTTATTAGTAGAAAACCTGAAATCATCCAATAAGCAGCTTAACTGGCGATGTAAAGTGGTTTGCATCCGCTGTTTTAACTACCATCAACTTCTGAAAGCAGAGACTGCAACGAACACCACCAGTGGATACGAAACCAAACCTTCCTGCATTCTATCACATGATAACAAATTGGACAAGTATTTAATTATGTTAAATAAATTTATTTCTTTTGTTATGTATAGAATGTGTTTTTTAATAAAGTTTTGTTCCTCAGAAAATGGCGTTTAATTTGCCACAGAAACTTCCAGATCAAATCTGTAAACCTGCAAGTTAATGTGAAGAGGAACAATTTGATTTTCCCTTTTTTTCTTCCTAGAATCTTAGTCTTCAGAAGTTGGATTTAACAGGAATGATAATAAATAAATATATAACGGACAAAAGCCAGGATTCTTTATATCCCATTTTCTTGTCATATAAAAAATTTGGTAAACATACACAACTATCTAAGTAAGTTAATCATAAATTTTACCGAGTCCAAACATTTTCAAAACAGTTATTTTAACAAACGCCCCCAATAGAATTTATATTTAAATTATATTTTTATATAAAATTATAATATTAATAAAAATATTGAATGTTTGAAATGCGTTTCCAAACAAACATTATAATAAAAAATACGTATTCTTGAACAATGTTTTTATGCAGTCAATATTATATCGGATATCTCCAAGATAATGACGTTAAATATCTAATTATTATTATTTTTTTTTATTTTGTGGGTCTTAACAACAGCGCAGTTTAACTTTTATAATGTTTTTTGCTGTTTTCGAATGTTAGTCTCTTTGACTTAAGTCATCCGCCATTGAAATGGCCCATATATGGAAGTTTCAACGTTATCCAGTTTATAACATGAGGATCCACATTGTGGCATCACATTTCTGAATAAGAACTCACAGGATAACAACTGGATGGTTTCCACCCTCTTCTCCGTTCCTAGGACACTAAATCATTTGATTTAGATGGTAGGTATATAGAAGATTCAGCATTATCCAGATTGTAACAGGAGGATCCACATTTTAAGCCACATTTCTGAAGAAACGCTCAAAGTGCAACATCTGAATGATTTGCGCTCAATTTTCTCCCCTTGGACTTTCTCCGGCATGAAAGCTTTAGATTCGAAATCTCTTGACGAGTTTTCAACCCTTGGCTCAGAAAATCAACACGCTATCTATAATGTCACTGTGGCTATTTTTTTCTGCATTGCTGACACTTCGATAAGTTTTTATTTTCACTACAACGCCATTTATGTAGTACATTCCAGGTAAGCCAAAGGCCATACCATGCTGAATATATCCGGTTCTCGTTAGATCACCGAAATCTTAAGCATCATTGGGCGAGGGAACACCACGAACCTGGGAACACCACGTGCCGTTGGCATTCACAAGTTTGGGACCTGAATAGCCGAGTGTCTGGCGCTCGGTGCCACAGGTTTCGGGTTCGAATCCCGGCGTTGCCATGGATGTTTGTAGTGGTTCGGAATCCACTTTAAGCAGTAGATCTCGGTCTCCTATGACTGTAAGAGCGTCACGGAGGCAAAGTCAGACTTCTACCTACAGGTGCTCCATCACAACAGAAGCTGCTTCCTTCCCCTTCAATCATGAGCACGTATGGGCTTGTGGGCTTGGCCAGCCAAGTGGGATAAGAAACAACAAAACACATTCCCAGTAACAGGTTGCGACATGAGACCTAATACACTATATACATATTTTACCTGCACAATATCCCAAATGTAGTATCTGTCTATTTGTCACACTTTAGTTTCAACAAAATGACTTTCCTGCCTACAAATTCAAGTCCCGATATAAAAGTAAATTATAAAAATAAAGGGTTAGAAAAAATATTTAAGTAGAATGTTATTTTATAATCGTTACCATTTATAACAGTTTCTAAAGAAATCCAATAAAAAGTTTTAAAAATAAATGTGAAGTATTTTAAAACAATTCTTTTAAAGAATGTTGTATTTTTTTGTTACTTAGAGTACAATCTACTTAAAAAATATTACTTTATTGATAAGTTTTATTAGCAAATTCACAAAAATATCTTACAAAGCCTGTTACATTGTTAGATTTTATATGTTCAAAATAAATAAAAAAATTATATTTTAAAACTATTATCGTTCTGTTTTACGACGGAACGCGAAAACTTTAACCATCACCATTATGACCCTGCCAAAGTGAGCTATCAAACTATCATCGACTTTCCATCTGTTTCCACGCTCCCCGTCTGCCCCCACTTTGCACTTAAAACGCTGTTAGAGTTATTATAGCTTCAATCCCCGACAATAGACAGCAAAAAAAAGCATTATCACCAACGAAGGGCATTTGTAGAATCTTAATGCCATCGTCGGAAATTCTATGCCATTTGTAAAACGTTTTTGATGAATAGGGCGCGTGATTATTCTTGAATAAATTGTCTGTAACCGTGGCGCCACGCCTGAATAGAAGTGACATTATTCACGTCTTGCGTTCCATTTGTTTGTAAATAAATGGATGCAGTCGCCTTTGAATTCGAGGCGCACGCATATTTTAAGGGATGTCAAGTTCGAATATTTGGCTTAAAACGAATTTTCTTTAATCTGAGGACATTCACCGTGATAAGAGAAAGTAATAATACAAAAAGAGCGTTGTAAATGAGGTGTACTGTTTCGAAATGTATTGAAAGAATTGCAAACAATTCTATTGAAATATTTTCTAGTCATTCATTCTATAGTACTTTTAACGAAATATTTTTAAATAAGTACATAATTTATAAAAATAATGTTTCCAATATTATTTTTCTTTAATATGTATTCATAAAATGTCTTCTTGTGCTTAGACCATTCTTATGCACTTATCTTTTAAGGAATGTCAAACTCGACTGTTTGGCTTAAAATGAATTTTCTTTAATAGGAGGAGAAGCAACGTGATAATCGAATGCAATAATATAAAACGGGGGTTGTAATTCATATGTATTGTTAAGAATGGTATCGAAGCAATAGGAAAAAACTCCGTTGAAATATTTTTCTACCAATTCATTCTATAGCAATTTTTTTTTAATATTTTATTTAATCAGAACGTAATTTACAAATATAATCTCTGCAAATTTATCTTTGTTTGATATTTACTTTTTGAAATTTCTTCCTATAGTCAAACCGATCCTTTTTTAAAAAATAAATTACAATTTGAATTTGTTTTTAATTTTTTTAAGCACGCATATTTTAAGGAATGTCAAATTCGATTTTGGTTTAAAATGAATTTTCTTTAATCAGAGGAGCTACACCGTATTAAGCGAATATACTAATAGAAAGAGAGTTTTGTAAATGGGGTGTACTGACACGAATTGTATCAAATGATTTGCAGGAACTTCCATTCAAATATTTTCTATTCATTCATTCTACAGCAATTTTTACGAAATACTTTTTAAATAGGAACAAAATTCATAAAGATAATTACATTTCTTTTTGTTAAGAAAACTTTAAGCATCACCGTTATGACCAGCCAAAGTGAGCTATCAAACTATCATCGACTTTCCATCTGTTTCCACGCTCCCCGTCTGCCCCCATTTTCCACTTAAAACGCTGTTAGAGTTATAGCGCGAATCTCTGACAATAGACAGCGAAAAAAGCATCAGTACCAACAAAGGGCATTTGCAGAATCTTAATGCCATCGACGGAAATTCAGTGTCATTTGTAAAACGTTTTTGATGAATGGGGAGCGTGATTATTCTTGAATAAATTGTCTGTAACCGTGGCGCCATGCCTGAATAGAAGTGACATTATTCACGTCTTGCATTCCATTTGTTTGTAAATAAATGAATGCAGTCGCCTTTGAATTCGAGACGCACGCATATTTTAAGGGATGTCAAATTCGAATATTTGGCTTAGAACGAATTTTTTTTAATCTGAGGAGATGCACCGTGATAAGCGACTGTAATAATAAAAGAGAGAGTTGTAAATGAGGTGTACTGTTACGAATTGCATCAAAGGAATTGGAAAAAAATTCCATTGAAAATATTCATTCTACGACACTTTTTAAGAAATATTTTGTTTAATTAAGAACATTTTATAAGTAATCTTTTCAAGTTTATCTTTCTTTGATATGTACTTATTGAAATATCTTCCTATAGGCAGACTATTGTTTTTTTTTAAATTCAATTATAGATTGAATTTTTTTTTAAGTTGTTTTTTTCACGCTCATATTTTTAAGAGATGTCAAATTCAAAATTTAACTTAAAAACGAATTTTCTTTAATCTAAAAGGAGCTCTCTTCTCAGAGAAGAGTTCATTTCTTCATTATTTCATTATCTTATCAGAGAATAAAATAATATAAAAGAGGGTTATAAATGAATTTCACTGTTACGAATTGTATCAAAGGAATTGGAAAAACTTCCATTGATATATTTTCTACTTATTCATGCTATAGAAATTCTTATGAAATATTGTGCTAAATAGAAACATAATTTACAAAAAATAATGTGTACTAATTTATTTTCTTTCATATGTAATTCATGGAATGTCTTCTTATGCTCAGATATTTCTTTTTTTTAAATTAAATGACAATTTGGATTTGTTTTTAATTTTTTTTTACGAACGCTTATTTTAAGGGATGTCAAATTGGAGTATTTGACTCCAAACGTACTTTCTTTAATATAACAATTTCTTTAATGTAAGCGAATATAATAATACAAGAGAGGGTTGTAGTGTTTACGAATGGTGCCGAAGAAATTAGAAAATTTTCATTCAAATATTTTTCTACTCATTCCTTCTTTAGCAAATTTGATGAAATATTTCGCTAAATAGGAAAATAATTTATAAAATAATCGTTACAATTTTTTTTTTATATGAAAGCTTTAACCAACACCGCTATGACCCGCCAAAGTGAGCTATCAAACTATCATCGACTTTCCATCTGTTTCCAAACTCTCCTTCTGCCCTCACTTCCACTTAAAACGCTGTTAGAGTTATTACAGCTCCGAATCAACGACAATAGACAGCACAAAAAGCATTATCACCAACGAAAGGCATTTGCAGAATCTTAATGCCATCGTCGCAAATTATACGCCATTTGTAAAACGTTTTTGATGAATGGGACGCGTGATTATTCTTGAATAAATTGTCTGTAACCGGGGCGCCACGCCTGAATGGAAGTGACATTATTCACGTCTTGCATTCCATTTGTTTCGTAAAATAAATGGATGCAGTCGCCTTGAATTCGAGACGCACGCATATTTTAAGGGATGTCAAATTCGAATATTTGGCTTAAAATGAATTTTCTTCAATCTGAGGAGATGCACCGTGATAAGCGAATACAATAATATAAAGAAAGGGATGTAAAATGAGGGTGTACTGATACGATTGGTATCAAGCAATTGCAAAAACTTTCATTGAAATAATTTGTACCATCCATTCAATACTAATTTTTCTGAAATATTATTTTAAATAAGAGCACAATTTATAAATGTAATCTTTGCAATTTTTTTTCATACGAAAGCTTTAACCACCACTGTTATTTACTCTCTGAGATATCTTCCAATAAAAATCAAATGAAAATCAAATGAATCAATCAAAATGAATTTTCTCTTTTAATCTGAGGAGAAGCACCGTTTTTTCATAACATAAAAGAAGGACACAAATGAGGTGTACTGTTAAATTGAATCAAGGAATAGGAAAAATTTCCATTGAAATATTTTTTTCTATGGCACTTTTATGAAATATTTTTTTTAATAAGAACAATTTATAAATATAATCTTTTTGAATTTATCTTTCTTTGATATGTACTTTTTGAAATATCTTCAAACCATTCCTTTTTTTTTTTTATAATTAAATCACAATTTCGATTTACTTTTGTTTTTCACCATGTGAATTTTATGGGATGTCAAATTCGAATGTTTAGCATAAAACGAATTTTCTTTTATTCTGAGAAGAATTGGAAAATTTTTCCATTCTTTGAAATTGTTTCCTGCTTATTCATTATCTAGTACTTTTTACGAAATACTTTGTTAAATGGGAACATAATTTATAAAACTAAACTTAAAAAATTATCTTTCTATGATATGTACTTTTGAAATATCTTACTTTAATCACACCATTCTGTTTTCAATTAAATTATAATTTGGATTTGTTTTTAAGTTTTTTAACGAAGCATATTTTAAGGGATATCAATTTCGATATTTTGCTTAAATCGAATTTTCTTTAATCTAAAAGATGTAACGTGATAAGCGAATATAATAATACAAAGAGAGGGTTGTAAAAAGAGTTGTACTATTACGAATGGTAACGACTTAATTATAAAACTTCCATTGAAATATTTGTTACTCATTCATTCTACAGTAATTCTAACGAAATATTTTTTAAATAAGAACATAATTTATAAAGATTATCTTTACAAAAAAAATGTTATACGAAAACTTGAACCATCACGGTTATGGCCCTGCCAAAGTGAGCTATCAAACTATCATCGACTTTCCATATTTTTCCACGCTCCCCCATCTGCCCCATTTTCCACTTAAAACGCTGTTACAGTTATTATGGCTAGAATCCCCCGACAATAGACAGCGAAAAAAAGCATTATCACCAACGAAGGGCATTTGCAGAATCTTAATGCCATTGTCGGAAATTCTGTGCCATTTGTAAAATGTTTTAATGAATGGGGCGCGTGATTATTCTTGAATAAATTGTCGGTAATCGTGGCGCCACGCCTGAATGGAAGTGACATTATTCACGTCTTTCGTTCCATTTGTTTGTAAATAAATGGATGCATTCGCCTTTGAATTCGAGACGCACGCATATTTTAAGTGATGTCAAATTCGAATATTTGGCTTAAAACGAATTTTTCTTTAATCTAAGGAGATGCACCGTGATAAACAATATGTAATAATACAAAAAGAAGGTTATAAATGAGGTGTACTGTTTCGAAATGTATGGAAGCAATTGGAAATATTTCCAGTGAAATATTGTTTACCCATTTATTCCACAGCAATTTTGCGTAATATTTTGTTTAAAGAACATAATTCATAAAAACTTTCTTCGAGGCGTACTTTTTGAAATATTTTTCTATAGTCCACCCATTGTTTTTTAAAATTAAATTAAAATTTAAATTTGTTTATATGGTTTTTTTTTTTTTTTAGCACGCATATTTTAAAGGATGTCAAATTAAAAATTTGGCTTAAAACGAATTTTCTTTAATCTGAGGAGATGTATCGAAGGAATTGAAGAAATTCCATTGATATATTTTCTACTCATTCATTCAATACCAATATTTCTGAAATATCATTTAAATAAAAAAATAATTTATAAATGTCATTTTTTGCAAAGGTTTTTTTTATACGAAAGCTTTAACCATCACTGTTGTTTACTTTTGAAAACTCTTCCTATGATCATTCTTTTTTTAAATTAAATTACAATTTAGAATTGCTTTTAAAATATTTTTTTTTTTCTCACCCACTCATGTTTTAATGGATGCCAAATTCCAATGTGCCTTAAAATGAATGTTCATTAATCTGGGGAGATGCACCTTCATACGCTTATGTAATAATACAAAGACAGTGTTGTAAAGGGGTTTGGTTTGGTTTGTCGCTCTATGGTCGTCTTATGCACAATTTAGGCTAAACACACCAGTTTAACGTGGATTCCAAACCCCTGACACACATTCATGCCACCGCCAGGATTCGAATCTGAATTATGTGGTACTAAAGGCCAGAGCGCCAGCCAATTGGCCATCAGGCCGCTTGTAAAGGAGGTGTAATGTTACGAATGGTATCGAAGAAATTGGAAACACTTCCATTGAAATATTTTCTACTCATTCAATCTTTTAGTAATATTTAGAAAATATTATTTTTTAAATAGGAACATAATTTATAAAGATAATCTTTACAAATTAAAAAAAAAAAAATTTGTTACGAAAACTTTAACCATCACTTGTTATGATCAGCCAAAGTGGGCTATCAAACTATCATCGACTTTCCATCTGTTTCCATACTGCCCTTCTGCTCCCACTTTCGACTTAAAATGCTGTTAGAGTTATTATAACTCGAATCCCCGACAATAGACAGATAAAAAAGCATTTTCGCCAACGAAGGGCATTTATAGAATCTTAATGCAATCGTCAGAAATTCTGTGCCATTTGTAAAACGCTTTTGATGAATGGGGCGTGTGATTATTCTTGAATAAATTGTCTGTAACCATGGCGCCACGCCTGAATGGAAGTGACATTATTCACGTCTTGCATTCCATTTGTTTGTAAATAAATGGATGCAGTCGCCTTTGAATTCGAGACGCATGCATATTTTAAGGGATGTCAAATTCGAATATTTGGCTTGAAATGAATTTTCTTTAATCTGGGAGATACACCGTGATAAGCGAATGTAGTAATATAAATAGAAGGTTGTAATTGAGGTGTACTGTTACGAAATATTTATCGAAGAAATTGCAAAAATTTCCATTAAAATATTATCTTCTCATTCCTTTTATTGCAAAAATTTACGACTAATTTTTAAACACGAACATAATTTATATAAATGTAAGATTTACAATTATTTTTTTGATACGAAAACTGTTATTACCATCACTGTTATTTATATTTGAAATATCTTCCTATAACCCTTCTTTTTTTTAAATTAAACTACAATTTGGAATAGTTTTTAAGTTATATTTTCTTGCCCACCCATATTTTCAAGGATGCCAAATTCGAATATTTGGCTTAAAAGGAATTTTCTTTAATCTGAGGAGATGTACCGTGATACGCGAATGTAATAATACAAAAAGAGAGGGTTGTAAATGAGGTGTACTATTACGAATTGTATCGAAGGAATTGTAAAACTTTCCATTGAAATAATTTTCTACTTAATCATGCTATAGAAATTTTTTCGAAATACTTTTTAAATGAGAACATAAAAAGATAACCTTTACACATTTTTTTTTTATGCTTAAACTTTAACCATCACCGCTATGATCAGCCAAAGTGAGCTATCAAACTATCATCGACTTTCCATCTGTTTCCATGTTCCCCTTCTGCCCACTTTTCCACTTAAAACGCTGTTAGAGTTATTATTTCTCTGACAATGGACAGCGAAAAGCATTAGCACCAACGAAAGGCATTTGTAAAATCTTAATGCCATCGTTGGAAATTTTATGCCATTTGTAAAAACGTTTTTGATGAATGGGGAGCGTGATTATTCTTGAATAAATTGTCTGTAACCGTGGCGCCACGCCTGAATGGAAGTGACATTATTCACGTCTTGCATTCCATTTGTTTGTAAATAAATGGATGTAGTCGCCTTTGAATTCGAGGCGCACGCATATTTTAAGGGATGTCAAGTTCGAATATTTGGCTTAAAATGAATTTTCTTCAATCTGAGGAGATGCACCGTGATAAGCGAACACAATAATATAAAGAAAGGGATGTAAATGAGGTGTACTGATACGATTGGTATCGAAGCAATTGCAAAAACTTTCATTGAAATAATTTGTACTCATCCATTCAATACTAATTTTTCTGAAATATATTTAAATAAGAACACAATTTATAAATGTAATCTTCGCAATTTTTTTTTTTTTCATACGAAAGCTTTAAACATCACTGTTATTTACTCTCTGAGATATCTTCCTACATTCATTTTTTTTTTTTTAATTAAATTACAATTTGGATTTGTTTTTAAGTTATTTTGTCTTACCCACTGATGTTTTAATGGATGGCAAATTCGAATTTTTGGCTTAAAATGAATTTTTTTAATCTGAGAAGATGCACCGTGAGAAGCGAATGTAATAATGTAAAAAGAGGGTTGTAAATGGGATGTGCTGTTACGAAATGTATTGAAGATTTGGAAAAACTTCCATTCAAATATTTTCTACTTATTCCTTCTATAGTAATTTTGGCGAAATAATTTGTTAAATAGGAACATGATTTATAAATATAATCTTTACAATCATATTAAGCATTTAATCATTGATTGGTACTTTGTCTATTAACCTATTAATATGATTTTTTGTTGTCCCTGGAAACTATTATGAATTGTTAATTGAATTGCTTTTAAAAATATTTTGTAAAATTATTAATTTTTAAAACCACTTCTATTAGCTTTGTTGCATTTAACATATTTATTATTAAAGAGTTTTGTTATTTTTGAAAATTACAGATTTAAAGGGTTGTGGGTGGTGATATAAATAAAATTTATTCACAATATTTTTTTTTTTTTTTTGAATCTTAATAAATTTTATAAAAAGTTTCTGCATGTTTTACTAAAAGTTTCTATATATTGAAAAATAAATGAACATAAAGGATATATTAAAAAAAAATGAAAAATATTTACCAAAATATAATTATCGTTTTAAAAACAATTCTTATTGTTTGAAAAATATGAAAATGTTAACAAATAATAATAATTACACTAACGACTTAATTTTTATTTGTTAATAACTTCATATTAACAAATAATTTCTTTATTATAAAAAAATAATTACACTTTTTAACATACTGAAACCTGATATTTACTTAAATATAATTTTTAAATTATCTAAAAATTCTTATTACCTAAAATAATAATTAAAATTAAAAATCATTACACAAATGGCTTTTAAAAACTACATTTTTTTAATGTTTCTGAGACGTGAGCCTTTTTTCCAATTAAGGAAAATAAAACTGAACAATGTTTATTAATTGGTTTTAAGTATTTTTGATTGTTGTCATTAATTTTTAAGGCTTATTAGGCATGCTAAAAATTAATGTGAAACATGGCGTAAATTATTGTTAAAATCTCCATAATTCCAGGCATTCATTATTATTTAACGATACTGCGTGGGAGTGGTCTGATGAATAGTTTCCTATTTCAGAGTCAAAGGTACTTGTTTTGAAACTCAGCAATTGCTAACGAACCTAAATCTTTCGCATCTATTTTGGGAATGTTAACGTTAAATTTGAAGATTAAAATGAACTTCCATTGTGGTTATAGAAGAGAGAAAATTTTTAAGAGACATCACAGTGTATATGTCTATGGATATTCGTTCAAAATTGGTATTAGTTGGTAATAAAGCATTCGTTCAAAATTGGTATTCGTTTGCAATATATTCATTCAAAATTGGTATTCGTTTGTAATATATTCGTTCGAAATTGGTATTCGTTAGTAATAATATATTCGTTTAAAATTGGAATTTGTAGGTAATAAAATATTCGTTCAAAATTGGTATTCGTTGATAATAAAATATTCGTTCTAAATTGGTATTCGTTAGTAATAATATTTCGCTTAAAAATTGGAATTCGTTGGTAATAAAATATTCGTTCAAAATTGGTATTCGTGCATAACAAAATATTAGTTCTAAATTGGTATTCGTTAGTAATAATGTATTCATTTAAAATTGGTATTCGATGGTAATAAAATATTCGTTCAAAATTGGTATTCATTGGTAATAGACTATTCGTTCAAAAACTGGTATTCATTGGTAAGTATTCATTCAAAATTGGTATTTGCTGGTAATAATGCATTCGTTCAAAATTGGTATTTGTTTGTAATATATTCGTTCGAAATTGGTATTCGTTAGTAATAATATATCGTTTAAAATTGGAATTCGTTGGTAATAAAATATTCGTTCAAAATTGGTATTCGTTGATAACAAAATATTCGTTCTTAATTGGTATTCGTTAGTAATAATGCATTCGTTTAAAATTGAATTGGATGGTAATAAAATATTCGTTCAAAATTGGTATTCATTGGTAATAG
Source organism: Caerostris extrusa (assembly GCA_021605095.1). Taxonomy (NCBI): domain Eukaryota; kingdom Metazoa; phylum Arthropoda; class Arachnida; order Araneae; family Araneidae; genus Caerostris; species Caerostris extrusa. The sequence continues at coordinate 18,626 of BPLR01016092.1, read as the reverse complement.
ACTATTCGTTCAAAACTGGTATTCGTTGGTAAGTATTCATTCAAAATTGGTATTTGCTGGTAATAAAATATTCGTTTAAAATTAGTATTCGTTGGTATGTATTTGTTCAGAATTGGAATTCGTTGGTAAGTATTCGTTCAAAGTTGGTATTTGTTGGTAATAAAATATTAGTTTAAAATTAGTATTCGTTACTAATAAAATATTCGTTCAAATTGGTATTTGTTGGTAATAAAATATTCATTTAAAACTGGTATTCGTTAGTAATAAAATATTTCAAAATTTTTATTCGTTTGCAATAAAATATTCGTTCAAAATTGGCATTCGTTCATAATATGCGGTCAAAATTGGTATTCGTTCATAATATGCCGTCAAAATTGGTATTCGTTGGTAATAAAATATTCGTTCAAAATTGGTATTCGTTAATAATAAAATATCCGTTCAAAATTGGATTTCGTTGGCAATAAAATATTTGTTCAATGCATAGATGCAGTGTAAATGTGTCGTGTTTCAACCTGGGTAACGTTAGAATATGCAACATCTCTTTCGTTCAGGTAGTCAATAAGTCAAGAGTTCAGCATTTATTAACAAGAATTTTAACAAAAATTTCTACGTAAACCAAGAGAAGTAATACACAATAAGAAAACGAACCACATATAAATGGATTTTGAAAATGAAAGACTTTTCAAAACGAATTGATAAGATCTTTTCTTTCTTTAAATTTTTTCAAGAAAGATAAAAATGATGGTATTTAATTTATTAACTCCATTTCATTAATGAGACTCGTGTTTAGACCAATTTGATCTTTTTGTAAAATGTTCTAAAACATTACCTTTGTACGAATAGGTTCTACCACAGACTGTTTCTGAGAAATATATCTTACATCCAAAATATCTGTGCCTTTTTCAAAACCGTGAATATTACTAAACTACATAAAAATATTAATGTTATATTACTTCTGTAATGATTTGAGATTCAATAATACAAAATAATTGGTTTCTATTTAAATAAAAAAAGTATAAACATACAAAAGATAGCTTAACAAATAAATTTTTAAAAATGTTAATCGCACATGAATTTCTTTGCAACATATACTATACATTATTCATAATTTAAACATTTCAAACAAAAAGAAAATAACTATCAAATAAACTAATTTTTAAATTAAGTATTTTAAATAAAAACATTATTTTTTTTTTAATTAACTTATTTTCCTCATTTTCAAATTACTGATTTAATTATTTTTAAACACACAGTTCGCAATCGTCAATGAATTGCATACGCAACTGAAAGAGACAAAATATTATATTTGAATTAAATCCACCATTTACCAGCAAAATTTTCTCGAATACATCAAAACACAAACGAACACGTAACGGAACATTATCTATGCCGGATATTACATGACATTCGCTAACCATGCCTCTCCAAAACAAAAGAGAAAAACAACCAGCCGAACAGCAAGGGCAGTCCATACATACATATCAAGAAACATTTGAATATTCTGATATTCAAAAGCGGGACATTCGGATAGGGAAACTGGGTTCCACAGAGAGTCACTCAAATGGTCGGAGCCCCATTGTCTTCAGAGACATTGATTCAAATTCATTTCCGTGCTCCACTGAACAATAAGTAGGAAAATAAATGTGCCCTATTCTTCTATTGAATAACGCCCTCAAGACAAGTCACTTGGCTACGAAACTTTTACAAATGAATGCAGGGGCCTCTTGGGGTATCCAAATGAGGATCTCACAGGAAAGAAGAGAGTGTAGTAGATGGAACGCTCTGGAAATGATGCCATAGATTATGCACCACTCTGCATGCTATGGTAATTTTAATTATGTCTTTCGTTTTAATTCTAAATGACTGTCAATTACTAGTAGAAACAGAAAACTACATAAATATATGCACATATACATGTAAGCAGTTAAGCTATGAATTAAAATATTTAAAGAAACAATTTAATAATTAAGCAATTAAAGGAAAGCTTTAAAAAATTTTTTTTTTAAAAGAAGCAATACAATACATCAGAGAATTCAAAATAACTATAAAGCAAAACCCCTTTTTAAATAATGAGTGTAAAAGCTTTTATTTATAACGTACTGACCCTTGATACATTAGTTACATATTTTTTTCCATATATTTGTTGTTTTCTGTGAATGACGTATTTGCCCCTATGGTACTTCTAAATTTGAGCATTTTGTATAATTGAGAACTAAAATCTTAGGCCATTTTTCAATTTTAACTTAAAATCATATATACAGTACAAAAACTGTAGAAAATATAATTAATAACAGAATGAAAAATGTATGATTCAAATTAAAAGATCTTTTCAGAAATTAGTTTGTATAACATAGCCACGGAAATAGCATTTGCAAAATATATATTTCAATGTGATACTCCGATGATGATATGTTTAGTCCATCACATTTAGTACCTCATTCATTCATTATCCATATAGTACAAATCTTCTTTTTCAAAAATCTTTTGTGCTTGTTCATAGGTGAGACTCCTCAAGTGTCCACTGGCAAAACATGATAAGCAATTTTGATGGAAGACGTAAATAATTTAATTTAAAAGTTACTCTAGTGCTTTTAATGAAAGGCGTGTTGTTGTTTCTGATCCCGAATATGGTCTAGATAGTAGACCAAATCCTTTTTAAGCCGATAAATCTCTAAAAGTCCAAGAATAGAAGATGTTAAAAGAGACCTCGTCCAATGTAAAATCAAGACAGTTTAAATTATAAGCAGATGATGATTGAGCAGTTTTACACTTGGTGCAGGTCTCAAAGATCTTCTGACCTTTTTCATAGGTGAGATTCCTTAAATGTCCGCTGCCAAAACATGATAAGCAAGTTTGATGGAAGACGTAAATTTTATTTGAAAATTACCCTACTGATTTTCAATTTGTTTGTTGCCCTTCGTATCCGTTTAATAATTAAACTAATTTATTATAACAACTTATTTGTTATTTTCAAGTAAAAATCAATAAAAAGCAAAATTTTTTAATACACTTAAAGCATTTAGAATAATCGGCTTAAACGTTATGCATACACTTAATCAAATAATGTTTAGTAAATAACACACTGAAATGTCAGTGTTATAGTACATAATGGATGATTATGGTTTCGATATTTTCTAATATCAAAATTTAAGATATTTTATAAGTTTGGTTGAAAGATTTCGTTTTAATAGTTTTGAGTAAAAATTATTTTCTTGTTTATAAGTTGTGGTAACATACTTTTTTGTGTGATATATGTGTGATTTAAAATAATGAATTCCATAATGTTAATAAGAAATTTTGACGAACATATTCTTTTAAAAAAAAGGTAATTATTGTGAGAAAATATAAAAAATATTCAAAAATAGATACTATTGAAAAAATTATACTTTTTTGAAGATAAAAAAAATTGAAGATAAAAAAAAACTGGCAAATAAATATTAAAAACTCTTGTTTAAAATTTGATTCCAATTTTATATTTTTCTAAGTGATATTAAAACATATTACTTTCTCTTTGCTGTGAAACAGAATTTCAAAACCAGTAGAATTACTCATTTCAATTAATTTAAATTACAAACGTAACTAATAATAATGTGAAAAAAAGTTTAAATTTTAAAACAATATATAAAATATTTATGCGTTTTTCCAGTCAAATACATTATTATTGATTTCCACATATAATACTGAAATAAAAAAACTTATATTGCTTAGTATTACCAATAACATACGAAAATATTCATGAATTATAACAACATTTTTTAAGGAAAATAAATATTTTACTATAATTTTTATATTTCAAATGAATATATATGTTTTTTTTTTTTCAATACAATAAAGAATCTGATTTAATGACTATATAAACGTATAAAGTCATATTAAATAAAAATTATAAAGACTGCTTCTCAAGTATTTAATATTTAAATTTCAACTAGCTATAGTTAGCTATCCCACAGACGAAAATCCACTGACGTGAAAACGGGGGACCTGGGCAACTACGAAAAAAGTGAAATGGCGGGAGATAAGTCTGTCACCAAACTGTTTTGTTAAAAAAGTTTGTCAGTAGAACTGAAGAAGTTTGAAGAAGTCGTTTCTCTAAAATTCAATCCATGATATTTTTTATAGAAGTGCGAATAAAACAGATCATGAATTGGCTGCTTCTAAATTGCATTTTCTGCACTAGTGATCGATATAATGTTGTTTGAGGTCTATTGAAATACACTTGACAAAGTTGTTTAGAAGTCGATTGGGTTACAAAATAATTTTGAAGTTCACAAATTGTTAGATCAATTCAACAATAAAAATGTCTACAGTTCATTATATTATTCAAACACAGAAATAAAATTTTAAAATTTTACGATTGTTGTATGAGAAAATATATCTATATATACACTCAAGAGCCAAAACATTATGACAACCCCTACATTTTGCAATGAACTCGCCTGGATGACGTGGAAGGCACTTGATCAGGTGGAAGTGGTATTTAACTGGTATTAAGTGGTGGTATTAATCCATGCCAAGGTGGGTTGAAGCTGTGTTGAGCACCAAAGGTGGGCCAACTCGTTGTTGACAGGTGGTCATAATGTTTTGGCTCTTGAGTGTATATATATATCGATATACATATATATATATATATATATATATATATATATTATATCTATAATAAGTGATGATTATATCAATCTAAAGACGGTTATATAGTATATTATATCAATCTTCTATAATAAGGGACGTTAAGAAGACTGATGATGATACATAAAAACAAAATAATGATGATTGATGCAATCTACTTTTGAAATACATATTACATTATACAATACTTTAATTATAAAATATATACATTCTAAGTATTCACATTAGTGATATTTTTTGACTTTTATAATTATGTAAAAGAAAACTACAAGGGTTCAGTAAAAATTCATGAAATTCTTGAAAACAGGGTTGTCCAAAAAGGTTTAGCGGCACTGTAAAAAGTTTGTAGGTTTGAACAAAGGAAATGAGCTAATATAATGATTAATTCAATGATGGAAGTCAACTCTACTGAATAGAACAGGTCTTTTGTTTCACTTTTATTTACTTAGTTGCGATGATAATAATTTGTACGCCATTGAATGAGTTCAATTCTAAAAATTAAAAAAAAATTACAAATTTTGTATGTTCAGCTGATAAATTATTTTCATTTTCATTTTTTACTGATATTCTGTTGCTTTTACGTATCATTGAATTTTATCAACTGTATGTATTACATTTTCTAGAGGTGATTCATATTTGAGTTTGTAATAAAATTTCTGTCACTGAATAACGTTTTTATGCTGAGTAAGTAAATATTTTGTATTTCTCAAGCATCTGCCACAATTTCCATAATTTTATAACATTTTCTAGGATACTATGAGACGTTTTGTAGTTTGTATTTTGGTATAAGTCAATAATCCTGTTTATAATTTTTGTGATAGAAGGTAGAGTTATAAAAAATAAATTAAAAATCGTCGAATAACTTGATAATTGTCTTATAAAATTTCATAATAGACGATGAAAATTTTTTTTCTTTTGGCTGTGATAGTTGATGGTTCTCTACTTCCTAATATTTCTAAAATCTTTATACATTTTTTTTTTTATTGATTAAAATGCTTATTTAAAAACCTAAATGCCAATAGTAATGTTTATTTAAAAAAATTATTAACAAAAGTTTAGCACATTTAGATCAATCTTATTACGAAATTTACATAGGTTTAAAAAACAAATATTTCCAAATTTTAATTATAGTAAATAAAATTTTTAGTTAAATAAGTGCAATCAATCTTTATAATTAACTTGTGATTGATATATTTGCTGAAAATTCAATTTATATGTATAACAAAAAAAAAGATTCATAAATATTTTTTATTTATTTTGAAGAAGCTTATAGTATTTCTATTTAATTATTCTATTTTGGAATTATAATACACTTAATCAACAAGTTTACTATTCGAAATTCTGGGTTTATATTGATGAAAATCTACCAACAACACAATCCGTTTTATAAAATTCCTCTTAATTTCAAAAACTTCCCATTAAGATTATTTACTAAAAATTTAATTCCTCTAAGTTAATCTAATTTAATAAATGATTCAGTAAAAATTATCTGCGTGATTTCTTACTTTAAATTGAATCGTAAACCATTTCAGCTTTTTATGAAACGGGAATTTACACATTTGGTTCCATTACATAAATATTTCTAGAAGATTTAAATATATTTTTCTAAATCTCGTAAATTAAATCCCAATAGATATCAAAATTATTTGAATTCAAACATTTTTAAATTTGGAATCGATATATATACCTATTTTATATACCACAACAAATAAAACTAAAAATCTAAACACCACATTTATTCGACCAGAAAAGTATTATGATTATTTCCACAGTATGAAACAGTAGTAGCATTTCATGAATAATTCATGGAATTAACTGGAAAAAAAAAGTTTGGTTTCAGATGAAGTTGAGATTGTTTCAATGAGAATTCCAAATTTTCTGGAAAGAGAAAAGTTTTGGCTTGGAGGCACAATCTTTCTTCTTTATCATACTCAACTACACAAAACATTGCATAAGGAGAAGAAGAAAAAATAAATAATTTGAATATATTCTACGTTCGCTGTCGTAAATTATGCAAATCCTCTAAGATTCTTGTTTGAACAAACTCCTGTTGATTTATTGACAAAGATTGTAGTCTTCTTCTTAATGAAGCTGGGGAATAGGAACGCTTTTAGCTATATAAATACCTTTTAATGATATGGCCTAGCAGGATATAAAATGAAATCTGTAGAATAGAAATTTTTTTAAAGGTCGGAAATTTGAAAGCATTGTAAGGGTTTTAATATTTTTAGTGCAATACACAAGATACTTTTGTGTTATAACCATCACTCTTGAACAAAAGATACAACGTAAAAAATAACATTAGAAATATTTTAAAAGCAATTTTAAACTCTTTTCAAAATGCATTTAAATATGTTTAGTTTTCTAAATATAATGCATTCATCAATTGTGTTTGTTTTTAGTTGCTTTTATGTTTCTATTAAATGCAAAATATGTATATTTGTTATCTTTTTAATATAAAGTTGATCCTAGTATTAGCGTGTCAGTAACAATTGGGTCGTTTAATTTTTCGGTTTTATGGATTTCAGAATCTGAAATCTGTTGATGAAAGGAAAATGTAATTTGCTTAATTTCCACCTGAAAAATTAAAATATGCTTAAATGCGAAGGAAATGTAAAAATCTTTTGTACACATGATTCACTGTTCATCAAGGGTTTTTCAGGTTTTGAAGTTTTATTTATAATTATTTTCCATGTGTCACATATGTTAGCATGTTAAGTTAAAAGAACCTTCTAAAAGACCTCTTTTATTTTCCTTGACGTAGTTTAATTCAGAAATCCTATTACACACAGATTTTATACAGAATCAACTACGAAGAAAATATAAAATCCGGTCTCTGGTGTTCGGATGTTTACAAAAAATTAAAAATTTCTTTTGGAAAGAACTGTATTTTGAAATTTTTTTCTAAAAATACTGCCAAAATCGTAAATCGTAAAATCGTCGCGTCGCTGGGATTTGGCGTCAAAAATTCGTTTCGCCAAAGTGTACCAAGAAAAAGGATTGCAATTGTAAATCAAGTAAATTGAAAGCAGTACAAGTAATCAGGGTTACCAAATTTGACAATTTATCTCTCACTTGGGATCACAAAAAGTTACCAAATCGCAAAGTAGGGGCCTTTGGGATTTGACAACTTTTTGGTAGCAACTTTTTGTGTATCAATTTTTGGCAACTTATCCCAAAGGCCCCTACTTTGCGATTTGGCCAAATTACTATTTTTTTTAAACTACTTCATATTTTAAAAGTATTTAGCATATTTAACTACTGTATAAAATATTCAATATTGAACGCGATTATTTTGGAACCTAAGGACTAGTATGAATATTTCTTAAAATCCTTTTATTTAAAGTACTATTTTAGGTTTTTATATTACTAAAATCTTTTATTAGGGCTTCCATCTGCTTTATATATATCAATGTTAGATTTTAGATGTTTCTTGAAACGTACTTTTCAAGACTCGAAATCATAATATTTTTCTTAAAAATACTGTTTTTTAAATTACTTTGTATTTAAAAGTATTTAGCATATTTAATTGCTGTTTGAAATATTTAATATTACCATCTCTTTGAAATCTAAGAAACTAGTATAAATATTTATTAAAAGCCCTTTATTTAAAGTACCCTTTATTAAAGTAAAATCTTTATTAAGGCTTTCATTTATTTTATGAGTTAGGGTTTTTCTTTAATTTTTCTTCAAAAATATTTTTTAAACTCGAAATCATAATTTTATTTTATATTCAATTTTTTGATTTGTTGTGCGCGATTGGTTTTATGTAGCTAAAAAATTAAACAGTACATTTACTAGTTTAGAAAAAACAATAGTTGGCAATAATTGATTTCATGAAGAAGAATTTGACTACAGACTTCAATGTCCAACCTTATTAACATGTATATATGTTTGTTTATCCCAGTGTAATTTTGTAATAACTATTTGCTATTTCTTTAGTAATTCTTTCATTTCTGAATAACACTTTCATTTAAATGATCAAAGTGTTACTTCTATTTGGAAAATAATAAATGCTAAAATAATGAAATATATTTATCTTCTTCTTCATTGGTGCAGCAACCAAGTAGAGGGCAAATCCACTAGTCTACTGACAGATATCGGGGCATTACATATTTTGTTTTCACGGCGTTTGCCAGACTTACCGCCAACAATCTACAGTCAGATAGACTGGTACCTACGGTTTAAAGTGAATTTCGAACCACTATAACATCCATGGCTCCGCTGGGACTCGAAAGCAAAATCTGTGTCACCGAGCGCCAGTAACTCGGCCCTCATGCCTCAAAGAAATATCTTTTACCCCTAAAAGAATAAGAATTGGCGTTTTTAATATCAATCAAGCAAAAGTAAATTGACTTCGGAAAACTATTTTAATGAGTCTCCGTTGTATAATTAAAATATATCGTTGTATATATATATATAATCGGCGTTGTATATAAAATATAAAATAAATCAATCAAAAACTCAAAATATAATATTGATTGTCCCGATATTTTTTTTAATTCTTCCTAAAAGACGTCTCTGTTTATAATCAGCAAATTATTTCTCAAATTTCTGCGTCCGGTAAAGCATTTACTTGATTCCTAGTCAAATAAATACAAAACCCCAAAGATCAAAGCATCCAATCAAAAAACTGCGAAGCAAAAATACTAATATTTACTATAATTCACTGGCAATTTCTAAGACGCCATTTTTTAATTCTTCCATCGTCTATCTGATTCTCTCTTTAAGGGGGATTAACAAAACAAGTAATTATAACTGTTTATACTCAACAAATATTGGTTTTCAAATTTTTGTCCGGTAAAGCATCTACTTGATTCCCACTCAAATAAATACAAAAATCCAAAGATCCAAGCATCCAGTAAAAAAAACTGCCTAGCAAAAACACTAATAATTACTATAATTCACTGCAATTTTTAAGGCGCCATTTTTTTCCATCATCTATCTGATTCTCTTTTTAAGGGAATCAACAAAACAACTAATTATAACTGTTAATAATAAACAAATATTAGTTCTCAAATTTCTGCGACTGGTAAAGCATCTACTTGTTCCTAGTCTAATAAATACAAAACGCCAAAGATCCAAGCATCCAATCAAGAAACTGCAAAGCAAAAATACTAATAATTACTATAATTCACTGCAATTTTAAGACGCCATTTTTTTTTCCATCATCTATCTGATTCTCTTTTTAAGGGGATCAACAAAACAACTAATTATAACTGTTTATAACTAGCAAATATTAGTTCTCAAATTTCTGCGTTCGGCAAAGCATCTACTTGAATCCTAGTCAAATAAATACAAAAACCCAAACATCCAATCAAAAAACTGCCAAGCAAAAATTCTAATAATTACTATAATTCACTGCAATTTTTAAGACGCCATCTTTTTTTTTTTTTCTTCCATCGTCTATCTGATTCTCTCTTTTAAAGGGGATCAACAAAACAACTAATTATAACAAGCAACTGTGGACTTTCTTTCCGATCAAATTTGAATTAAGGTAATTGATTCCAGCCCTGCTCACTACCTTAATTGCACAGCTCATTAATCTTCGAGCAAGGAGGAAAAGTTAGAGTAAAGGGAACTCTCTGAGAAAAAGTAAAATTATTTCGTTCCATGCTGCTTCATTCACTGCGGGCGTTCTTCTTTGGTGGAGCCTTCGTTATTCCATGTTACTTTAATTGATGTTCCGATTTTTTCAATTTTTTTTTCTTTTTTTGTCTTTATTTTATTTTATTTTTTTTATCTTCATCGAGTGTAATTGTTGTCGATTCGTGGCATGGTGCATTAAACTAAAGTTTGAAATTCTGGGAAGGGAGGGGATTGTTTGGAAATTGGCTTGGATCCAATAAAGGTTGGGAGATTTGAGTTATGATCGTTAGAAGGTAGGATTGTTTGCAAGATGACATTTTCTAATTTTTTTCTTCTCTACGCTTTGTAAAAAGTAAATAAACGAATTCCATCCCAGGCCAGATGTATTTTATGAGATTTTATTCTAATACATTAACAACACAAAAATTCCCATTAAATGCATTTGAAATATTCGGCGATGTGAAGAAAATGTTGTTTCCCTTTTTAATCATACAGCTTATTATTAATTGAAAATGCAATATCTAATGTATGGTATAGAAGGAAAAGAAATGAGATGTTTATAGAAAAAGTGAAATTATATAAGAAAAACTACAAATTTGTTAAATTAATTTTATTAACATTTTCTGATAAATTTTCCAGTGAAAGAGTTTTAAAATAAAATATCGAGTATATACGTTAAAATTCTTTAAATATAACGTTTTAAATTAAATTCACTTTAAGATTGGCTATTGAAAAAAATAAAAGATACGCATTTACTGCTTAAAAATTCCAGCTTATTATTTTGCAAAAACAACTTAATTTTTATTTCATTTGCATTTAGTATATCTAAAAGTAAAAGCTAATTTACAAATTTTCATTGACTTTTAATTTAAAAATTAGTTTAAAATTAAAAATTGAAAATTAGTAACTGAATTTAAATTGATTTAATTGTAATTGTTTATAAAATATTAAATTCAATTTGTATAAACAATTATTAAATTAATTTAATTATTGATAATTTATTTATTGAACAATTACTAAATTAATTTAATTTGTAATTGTTTAATTTAAATTAAATAATTAGTAGTTTAATAGTTTACTAATATTTATGTATTATGCTAAAATATTACATTTCCTTCGCTTATTATCCACAACAGTAATTTGTAACTTATAACATGTTTCTTCAATCTCTTTTTTAATTAAATATCTCAGTCTAATACATTATTCAATATATTTTATATTACCTATATATATAATATAGCAAGGGATTTTTGAAATTAAAACTTGAAATTTTCAAACTTTTATGCATAAATTAAGCAGTTATATTGAAAAGTAACAATGATTTACTACTAATATTAATAGAAAAAATTTAGCATTTTAATATTATTGATGATCAACTAGTTTTCAATAATATTCATCTGATACATATAATCAAAATGTCTCTTTTCAGTTAAAGAAATATTTGATTTTTATATATGATTTAATAGCAGCGAATTAAGATAATATAGCCTTTATTAATAAGAAATATTTCACACCTCCTGTTCTGTTTCACATTCCACAATTTGAGAATCACTAGTGTTCTAGAGTTGGGATCTAATGGCCGAATAACTAGAGCTAGGTGCCACAGGTTTTGGGTTCGCGTAACTGGCGGTGCCTTGAAGGTTTCTAGTGATTTGGAATTCACTTTAAATGGTAGGTCCGGGATAATATGACTATAGGGCGTTGGGCTGACAACCCTACCCCGTAAAATAAAACATCTCCTGCCACGAAATCTGCCAGTAGGTAAACGGCATTGGTACACTATGAGAGTGTTACGCCAATGAAGAAGAAAAAGTGATCTATAGTAATAAGATCCATTATATAAGGATGTAATTTAGAATTTTAAACGATTAGAAACTTTTAAAAATAATGTATACCTATGATTTTTGTTGAAAATATAAGAATATGAATAATTACAGTACTTTTATGACACCTTTTTTCCTTGTGTATTTAGTCTCTGTAAAATGTTTAGAAAAAAATGTTAATTGCTTTTCTTTTTATATGTATTTGCTCCAAAATTATTCTTCATTTGGTAGTTGTTGAAATATTTAATCATAAATGCTGTCTCCAAAATTAAGTCCCAATCAATTCATTTTTTAAGTTGCCTTTTTTTTTTTTTTAGCAAAATATTCATTTTAATGCTTTTGTTTCAATTAATTTGAATTGTTATTTCAATAAATTATTTGAAGCAATAATTGATTTATCTTTCTAAAACATGGTTTTTAAAATTTCATTTCAATTCATTGACACCATTTTTATATGTGAGTTTAGACTCTGTACAAATGTTAAGTGAAAAATGTTAATTGGTTTTCTTTTATATCTATTTGCTCCAAAAGTATCCTTCATTTGGCTGTTATTAAAATATTTTAGCATACGTTCTCCAAAATTAAGTCCCAATGAATTCATTTTTTAAAGTTTTTTTCAGATATTTATTTTAATACTTCTGTCTCATTTAATTCGTAATATGTTATTTTAATACATTCTTTGAAGCAATAATTGATGTCTCTTTTTCTAGAAGATATTATCTTTAAAATTTAATTTCAATTCATGAAGGATTGACTTTTAGTTTTAATTTAAATCTTTTTTATGTCATGTTTCCATGTAAAAATGAGAAATCACGTATTATAGATTTAATTTTTAGATTTAAATTTAATATCTTTTTAAAGGTATTTTATGAGTTAAACTTACTGATTAAAAGCAATGGACAAATTATGAAATTTACTTCCTGTTTTATAAAAGTGCACGATTTGAACTTTACAGTTTTAATAAAAATAATATAATTTTATAACCTGGAAAACATTAAAACTTGGAAATTTAAAATGCCATTTACTGGAAAATAAATAACTGTTACTTATGCTATTTCTACATACAAAAATGCTTTGCTAATTTTGTTGGATTAACTACAACACAGAAAAATTTATTTTTCTTTCCCAAGTTACACAAACAATTTAAACTGATTGCTTTTAATTCTCTGGTGAAAAATGAATTTTTAATTCAATATAAGCTCCTTAAAACAAGATTAAATCTTATATGCAACAAAAAGAAATGGTTAATAAATGAACAAAACTTGATTCCCAAAAACAAATGTATTTTAATGATTTGTTAAAATCAAGATGTTCAATGTATTAAGATTAGTTAGAGCCTTGGATAATTTTAAAAAATGATTTTCGAATACAATAATGCATTGGTGCTTTCTGAGTTTATTTATTTTCCATATTCTTTTCGTATATAAAAATAAACGAAACGTCAAAACTCTTAGTTGAATCAAGAAGAAATTGATTATAAGCTTATTTTTTGCACTTTTCAAAACATTTTATCATATTTAAAATAAAATTTATTAACTTTAAAGTAATTTAACTAATAAGAGTTGTTTCATTTTTGTGTTGATTAAACATATTTAAAATGCAAAAAGTTTTAAAGTTAAAGAATGTCAAAAAAATAAAACTGTAGGAGATTAAAATGCAAAATTAATCCTTTACTCATAATGAAGGAGAGATCAATGAACCTTTTAATTTCATAACTAACTTAAAATCAATTATTTGCATGATTTAAAACTGAAAATTAAACACGAATCAAATTTAAAAAAAGGAATTCGATTCCTAATGTAGATTTACAATCTTTTCGAGCTTAATTTATGGAACTTAATTTTAAATATAAATTTATTTTGGATTTTTAATTAAATTGTTTAGCTTTAAAATCGTTAGTCTCTATGCAAATATGATTAAATTTCATTAATCTTGAACCATACTTCGTATTTAAAATCTATTTTGAAAATAGATTGAATTTTTTTATTTTATTTTATTCTTACTCTGAAATATTAATTTTCGAAAGAAATAGAAAATTATTATCTTAAAATATTATAATTCGAATGTTTGCTGCATTCGTTATTTTGGTGTTATGAAAGTTAATGATTGTTTAATCTGTTATTTTACCATATTGTATTCCATATAAATTTTAATGTGATTAAATTTCTTGAAGTGTAAAAATTTAGTTACAGAATATAAATAAAATTTAAACACAGCTATTTTATTTATTTCATAATTAAATGGTTAAATTTTATGCTAAATATTTTAACGAAATAAATAATAATTTAAGAATTTTTAAACTTTAACAACTAATCGTATTAAATAATTGCATACCTATTTCAGAATGATTAGGTCATTTATTATCGCATAATTACTTATTTCAGAATTATGATGCCCTATATTATTGCATAACTGCTCCTTTCAGAACTATTATTTCATACATTATTGCATAACTACCTATTTCTTAATGATTTGTCATATATTATTGCATAATTACTTATTTCAGAATTATTTTGTCATACATTATTTCATAACTACTCCTTTCAAATTACATTATTGCATAACATACATTTCAGCATAAACTTATCATACATTATTGCATAATTGCTTATTTAAGAATTATTTTCATACAATATTGCAAAATTACCTTTTCTTAATGATTTGTCATACCTTATTGAAAAATTGTCGTTCTTGCATTACAATCGTAAATTACTTATTTCAAGAATTATTTTAACATTATTAAAATCAATTTATTTATATATTGTAGGAAGAAGCTTTTATGTTTCTAAACAATTGCAATTATTAAAACGTAATATAATTCTATTTTGCATAATTACACTTAACAAAATGTTTGAACCTTCAAAAATTGTAATTCTTGCAGAAACGTAAAGCATGTAATCTATCATTTCATGGGCCATACATATTCAACATCCCACAGAACTCGGTGCACGGTTTTATGTTAAAAATCCAGTGTTAAAACGTAATCTAATTCTATTTTATATCTTTGAGGCACTGATTTTAAAAAATTCAAACATTGTCATTACTCAGTTTAAATGGAATCATCAAAGATGGTGTTTGGCATATTCAACTCCCAAATGAACACTGGTGCACGGTTTTCATGTTCATGAAAATTCATGCAAACATCCATTTCCGCATTATTGGTCATATCTTATTTTAGGAATTATTATGTCAACATTATTTTTTGAAAATTACTTCTTTCAAAGATTATGTCGTATATTATTTCAAAATTACTTATTTTCATGTTCAGAATTATGTCATATATTGTTTCATAATTACTTATTTCGGAATTATTATGTCACACAATATTGCAAAATTATTTATTTCAGAATTATTATGTCATACATTATTGCATAATTATTTATTTCAGAATTATGAAGTCATACATTAACGCAGAATTGTTTTGTCATGCATTAATTCATAATTACTTATTTCAGCATTATTATGTAGTATATTATTTCATAATTACTTTTCAAAATTATTATAGCATACATCATTGTATAACTTTATTTTAAATTATTTTGTCATACATTATTGCATAACTACTTTAACAAATGTTTGAACCTCAAAAATTGTCGTTCTTACATTACAATCTCAAAAAAGAAAGAAATTCTAACTTTTAGTTAATCAACTTATTTATATATTGTAAACAGAAGCTTTTATGTTTCTAAATATTTAATTATTAAAACATAACAATCATACATTATTGCATGATTACTTATTTTAGAATTATTATGTCACAAATTAATACATAATTATTTCTTTCAAAATTATTATGCCATATATTATTTCAAAATTACTTATTTCAGAATTATGTCATACATTGTTTCATAATTACTTATTTTAGAATTATTATGTCACATAATATTGTAAAATTATTTATTTCGGAATTATTATGTCATACATTATTACATAACTTATTTAAAAACTATTATGCCTTATATTAATACATAATTGTTTTTTTTCAGAATTATCATGTCACACATTATTGTATAATTACTTATTTCAGTATGATGTCATACATTATTACATACTTACTCATTTAAAAATTATCATACCCTACATAATTATATAACCGCATTTCAAAATTTTTATATCTTACATTATTGCATAACTACTTTAACAAATGTTTGAACCTCGAAAAGTTTCTTTCTTACATTACAATCGTAAAAAACAAGAAAGAAATTCTAACTTTTAGTCAATTTATTTATATTTTGTAAGTAGATGCTTTTATGTTTCTAAACAATTAATTATTAAAACATAATCTAATTCATAATTTATTCACACACACCACAAAAAAATAAATTCAGATATTTTAATTTACTCAGAAACATAAAGCACGAATCATCATTTCATGGACATAAAAATGGACCATACATATTCAACATCCTACAGAACTCTGCTGCTGCACGGTTTACAGTTAAAATCCAGTGCTGCAACATAATTGCCGCTATTGGTCATATCTTTGCCGCACGTGGTTATAAACATGGCGTCATTAAGTTTTGAATGACTACCCTCTAAAGGTTGGTGTCTGGAATTTAATCTCTTTAAATGTCCGTCAGTTTTCATGTTCATGAAGATTCGTGCTCCATTCAAAATTAGATGATGAATAATGTATTCGATTTATTCACCAGTATACTTGGTTAAATATTCATAATTTTAAGTTTCGGGATTTTATGCGGTGTTCCGATTTGAATAAAGTTGCATTTAGATGCCGTTTGAGGGCGCGTAGTCGTGATGTGGCATGCAGTAATTTTTGAGTGATTGTGAAAAATCGGTATAATTATTTACAGTTTAATATTAAACAATTTGTTACCGGAAAATATTCCATTAAAATGTTATTAGCAACAAAAGCATAGCCACAAAAGCGTTAGAAAAAATATAAATAAATTACACTTATGGAAAAATGTGTGTCTCTTTTATGTTGTTCTAACAGACATACTATTTTCTGAATGAGTCATTTAAAAATATGGACCGCATTATTGAAAATAACTCAGAATTAAATAAATTCATAACTCTTAAAGGTCTTCAAAACTTAAAATACTGAATTATTTGAATTAAAGGCTTAAGTCAACCATAAAACATTAAAAGGAAAAAAAAAAGTTATAAATAAATTACTTTTTATTAAGAAATTTATTTGTTTCCTTTCATGTTATTCTATCAACATACTTTTTTTATTATTTTCTGAATGAGTTAATAAAAAATAAGATCCCTTTATTCAACTTAACATAACTTAAAATTAAATAAATTGATAACTCTAAATGTTTTCAAATCTTAAAATACTGAATTATTTGAATTAAAGTTCCAAGTTAGTCATAAAAACATTGAAGAAAAAAATTGTAAATAAATTACTTTTTTATGAAAAATTTATTTGTTTCTCTTTTATGTTATTCTATCAGACATACTATTTTCTGAATGATTCACTTAAAAATAATAATCAAATTATTGATTTGAACATAACTCAAAAATTAAATAAAATTGATTCCTAACTGTTAAATAAGACAATTCCAAAATATTTTCAAATCTTAATACTGAATTATTTTTGAATTAATATTTCAAGCTAGCCACAAAAAAATTGAAAGAAAAATTATAAATAAATTTTCTTATGAAAAAGTTTATTTGTTTCTCTTTACGTCATTTATCTGACATACTACTTTCTGATTGAGTCATTTAAAAATATAACTTAAAATTAAATAAATTGATAACTCTAAATATTTCTCAAATCTGACATACTACTTTCTGATTGAGTCGTTTATCGCATTATTGAACTGAACGTAACTCAAAATTTAAATAAATTAACTCCTTTTATTAAATAAGATAACTCCTAAATGTTTTCAAAACTTTAAATATTGAATTATTGAATTAAAAATTAAAGTTAGCCACAAAAACATTGAAAGGAAAAAAAATTGCAAGTAAATTAATTTTATGAAAAAAATTTATTTGTTTCTCTTTATGTTATTCTATAAGACATACTATTTTCTGAATGAGTCATTCAAAAATATGATAAAGATTCCTGATCTAAACCCAACTAAAAATTAAATAAATTGATAATTCTGAAATGTTTTCAAAACTTAAAATGCTGAATTATTTGAATTAAATGTTAAAGTTAGCCACAAAAATATTGAATTACTTTTTATAGAAAAATTAATTTGTTTTTCTTTATGTTATTCTATAAGACATACTATTTTCTGAATGAGTCTTTCAAAAAAAAAAATAAGATTACTGATCTAAACACAACTCAAAATTAAATAAATTGAAAATTCTGAAATGTTTTCAAAACTTAAAATACTGAATTATTTGAATTAAATGTTAAAGTTAGCCACAAAAATATTGAATTACTTTATAGAAAAATTAATTTGTTTCTCTTTATACATATTAAAATTATTTTATTTTGTATTTCCGTAACTAAAACACAAAGTGATTTACTTCTAATAAAATTGTTATATTTTGAACTGAAATAAACATGAAATAGATTACTTAAATTGACTTACTTTGTGAATTTTGGAAAAAAAAAATAGTTATCAAATTTCAAATTTCAAATAAAATATTTTCTTACGAATCTTATTCAAG
>BPLR01016091.1:0-27615 GCA_021605095.1 Caerostris extrusa | reverse complement strand
GTTTGTCTATATTTTAAACAGCGGTGGCCAACTCGCGGCCAATCTAGACTATTTAAAAAATGACTCACACTAAAAAAGTGAGGCGGCCAACAATATAAGTTATTATTAAAAATCTTAAGATTGCACAAGTATATTCAATCTGAACATAAATATTATTAAAATCTTTAAGAAAATAATATAAAAATATATAGATATGAATATTTAGTCGAATATGTCTACAAGAATTGAAGATAATTACTTTCGAACAAATTATTATTTTTCAAGCAGAAAATGCTCATCTTATTTCAATGGCAAAAGATCTATGAATTTATGCATAATTTGCGTGAGATTATTTTGAATTTATTTCTTATCTGGAAGGTGTATTCCGCAGGTGATCTTTATTATTACTGAATCCACCGACTTTGCAAGGTGGGTCTGCATGGAACACACACCTTTTTTTCGAGACGATTGGTTCTGTCAGGTACTGAATTTGGCAAAGTGTCGTCCGCCTTGTTATTCACTTTCATCACAAAGAATTGTTCCTTTGAATATTTTATTTTACATTATCTATCCATTTAAAAATGGTGTCGTTATATGTAATGATATGAGTAGATAGACTTTTTGTATAAAAACTTCCACAAAAATTAGTTTGGGAGAAATCTTTTAAGGTCATAAATGTGCAAATAAGGATCTTAATCGATCTTTAATCTTAATTACCGAGTGAGCATTACTACTACACTGGTATTTTGAACTTCCTTTCCACTAAAGCCGGATTTTTTGTCACTTACACACACACTCAAAGAACGCCAGCCAATTGGAAGTGAGTTTTCCTTGACCACTCAGATTCTGACTAATTGACGTTCTTTATTGTATGCCTTCGTCGTAAAACTATTTTAAAGAATACTTCTCAGGTTCAAAATACAAGATCGTGATTGATTTTATTTTAAGAATTGAGTTTGTCAGCTTATTTTTGTGTTTTGTAAACTTAACTACTCAATGATAGTGAAAATAGTACAACAACAAATTTACAATAGAAACCCAGTGATTATGAATGAAACAATGATAATGAAAATGTCACAACAATAAAATTACAACAGAAACCCAATGAAAATGAAAATAGTGCAACAATGAAATTACAACAGAAAACCAATCATGATAAAGAATGCGACAACAAAATTACAACAGAAGCCTAATGAAAATGAAAATAGTGCAACAATGAAATTACAACAGAAAACCAATCATGATGTGAAGACTGCGACAATAAAATTACAACAGAAAACCCAATGAAAATGAAAATAGTGCAACAATGAAATTACAACAGAAAAACCAATCATGATGTAAAAGAATGCGACAATAAAATTACAACAAAAACCCAATGAAAATGAAAATGGTGCAACAATGAAATTACAACAGAAAACCAATCATGATAAAGAATGCGACAATAAAATTACAACAGAAACCCAATGAAAATGAAAATAAAGTGCAACAATGAAATTACAACAGAAAAACCAATCATGATGTAAAGAATGCGACAATAAAATTACAACAGAAACCCAATGAAAATGAAAATGAAAGAATGAAATTACAACAGAAAACCAATCAATGAAAATGAAAAAAATTACAAAAGTAACCCAATGAAATGAAAAGAGTTACAAATGAAATTACAACAGAAACCAATCATGATGTCAAGAATGTAAAAATGCAACAAAAACCCAATGAAAAAAGGAAAAAAGAGTAACAATGAAATTACAATAGAAAAACCAATCATGATAAAAATGAACAAACAACAGAAACCCAATGAAATGAAAATAGTGAAATTACAACAGAAACCAATCATGATGTAAAAGAATGCACAATAAAAATTACAACAAAAACCCAATGATAATGAAAATGCTGAACAACAAAATTACAACAGAAAATAAAGAAGGTGGAAAACGAAAGTACTTTTCTCCTCACTACTTGTTTCATAACAGCGTAACGCATTTGACAATACCAAAAAGATAACCGCTTAGAGTATAATAAAGATGATTGAAATTCATGTACTTTATTATACTTCTAAGCAGTTATTTTTTGGTATTTTACATTAAATATTGTACGCTGTTATTGAAGCAAGTAGTTTCAAGTCATTATTTCGTGATGCTATTTTTTTAATGCAGTGTATAGAATATTATTTAATCGATTGGTTATGTTAACAGCAACGGATTTGCAACTTAATGTGAGATTTAAAAAAATTGAAATTCACAAAATTTACGAAATTTTATTAATAGCAATGCTTTCATATTTTGGGACGTTTAAATGAAAATAGACAGTGAAATTTTATACTTTGTAAAATAAAACTTCTTTTCCAACACCAAAATTAAAAGCAATCTTAATTTTCAATGTAATAGAAAAAATAAGATTCAACCGAAATAAAGAATGAAAAGCCCAATTTTTTTTTTTCGAATTAAAAAAAAGGCAAAATCAGCTCTTGAATAATTGTCCCTTTTTTTTTCAAAAAGAAAATAAATTAATAAAATAATAAAAGCGGTAGAAACGAGATTAAATAAACTAAAAATGATTCGATTATTAACCGTTGAATACACACAAATTACTTATCTCTTGTAAAATTTTATAAAAAATAAATAAACAATGCACTTTGTAAGTCAATTATATTTAACATTTTCTAAAAAATGTAGAAAATGTTTCACAACAATAATGAAAAAGAAAATGGACTTTAATTTAAAAAGTATTCATGCAACTTTCGACTTTAATTAAAGATAAGTAATTAAATATAATAGTTACGCGCAGACAGAAAGAGAGCCTTTATTTTTTTTTAAAACGAATCTTAAATTGCAATACAGTCTGAAAAAGTAATCTGTCTCAGTCTTTTGTTATTAACGTGTTTTGTTTGTTGAAAAAGAGTATTTTAATTACATTAGTTTAAAATAATGCTTAGTTTTCGAGTTTTAATTTAAAATAAACCCACCCAAGTAAAAAGCTTTGCTGAAATTTCAATTTTAATGAATAGAGAAATTGTATGTGATAGAAAAAAAAAAATTGATGTACTATTAGTGATGTAATGGTGAATTTTTTTGTATTATAATACATTAAAAAAGTTTTTAGATAATAAGAAATCTATCTTAACATTAGTAATCTGAAGGATAGTACGTTGACCCTTCGAACTAAGAGGGTTCTATTCGAAACCAAATCAAATCTAAAAATTCTATGCTAAAGGTCACAATAAATTGCTTCGGTGTCCCTCCGTTCTGTTTGGTTTGGTAAGCCGCTCTACGGTCATTTTTTTTGCACACTTGGGCTAATTAGAACTGGACCTACAGTTTAACGGGGATTCCGAATCACCAACAAACATCCTTACCATTGCCATTATTCGAACCTGAAGCCTGTAGTAAAGGCCAGAGTGCTAACCACCTTCGCCATCAGGAAGCTCTCTACTGTGCTCGAGGAAGAAAGATGTAAAAAAAGAAAAAACTTTATATCTGTCGTAACTGGCAGTGTTCATTTTATTTTATGGAGGCTCAATGTGTAGCAGACTCACTCGTGGTGTGCCTGATAATGCTGAATCTGTTACACAAGCTACCGATGACAACCAGTCAAGTATCCAATTATTTGGCGACAAAACGTCAAAAATTCTTTTCGCCGCAGACGATACACTAAATTCAAATTTTTCTTTGCATATATCTATTGTTCTTCAACTTTTTACAACTTCAACTTTTACAATTTACATCCCATATTCTATTCATTTGATGAAACTTTAATATTTTTTATATATTTCATTTCCTGAGAGTTTCTCATTCCCATACTTTCTTCATTGTACCGCTATTTTCTTAAAAATTGAGTGTATCATTAAATACAAATCATGAGGGTATAAAAAAATTAAAAACTTCAAAAATCTCCAATTAAATACGCTGCAATTATTTTTGAGTGCTGAAAAACGAAAGTCTCTTTCATTTATTTCAAATATTATTTTTCATTTTCGATAATGCCAATTAAAATAGTTTCAGACACTGACTTGAACCAACAACAATGAGGAAAACGGCCTCGAGCCTATCATTAAATCTCTGTTGCCATTTTAAGAAAACTTATTTAAATGTTCAAATCCAAATTCAAGAACTCATGGTTCGTTTGCTTCCTAATCACAGATCCTCCAAAAAAGTATATTTTTAAACATATTAACAATTAAATCTTTTTATTTTTTTTTTTCAGTCTTAATTGGCAATGCAAGAAATTATTCGAGCAAAAACAATTTATGATGATAGTAATTTTAAGTTGCTCTATTTAAATACCACACTAAACGGATGAAACGTGACTTCATCTCAGTTCTTGGGTTTTTAATTATCCGAGATTCGAAAATGTTTGGATACTTTTTTATGAACTCTGAGATTCTGAAAGGAAATAATGAAATTGAAAATTTGCTACTTTCATATTTAATTATTCTAATTTCTTTAAAAATGGTCATGTTGATTTTTAAAAAAAAATCTGAAATGCCTTTTATTATTTTTTTAATTTGCTCTTATTTTTTTAGTCGCTTAACCGATGGATTAAATTATCAATATTCTTTTCGCTTCTGTATTTTTTAAATCTTTAGTTATTCTTTTTTTTATTATTCTTTATTATATTTATTTAGTCTTGAAACATAAAATGTTTCACTTCATAGCAAGTTCATAAAATATCTTTTATTTATAAATAATTTTTATAAATCATCCTATCTTATGTTATCTTCGTATTAAATTTATCATAGCATCATAATAAATCATGAATTTCATGTTTAGTTTGAAATAATTATTAAATATGCTTTAAATTAATAATTCTAGATAAAATGTTAAAAAGTCTAAGTATTTAAATTTAAGTAAATAAGTTTTATTAAATTTGTTAGTCTAGAAGTTTCGGTTTAATTATCTTAAAAATAAAAATTAACTTCATAATGCTTTAATATTTACAGGTTTAAATTATTTAAAAGCTATTATGTATTTTGAAATAAATAATAGAATTTATTATATAAAATATTAGAAATTATATTATTTGAAATAAATATTTTACGCAGGAAAGTTAACAACAGGAATTGTTTACATAATTTGATGACAAAATATTAAATTATGGTTCCGTTATATGACACTTAAATATTAAAGTTAAAAAGAATATGTGAAATATACAATGTAAAATGCGATAATCTTTATCAAAAATATAATATAAATTATATTTTAACAATAGTATATCACTATTAAAAACAATGTAGGATTTGAAAGTAAGAGATATAATATTTTCAATTACAAATATATTATTCAGGGGTTATTTCCCACATTATACCAATATTAGCATTAAAAGCAAGTCTTTAATTTCTAATTGCTTAAAAGTGTGAAATTCATATTTGTTCAGAAGTTTGAAATTTCTTACTTCTGTAAAATTAGCAGTTCAATTTTGCTCTTAAAAATTTACTTTTAGAATAGCTAATTATTAATGTATTTAAGTTTGAATAAATTTTAAATAATGTTAATTGTTTAAAAAAAAAAAAAAATTTATTAATATTTTTCTCAGTTTTCAATTCAAAAGTCACTGTTTTCAGAAAATTTAAAACTTTATTTATGTAAATGAAACTACTACCTTATTTATTTTACAACCTTATATATTTCTGCCTTATTAATATTTTTCTTGGATTCGTTAATAAGCTGGTAGCGTCAGTTATTTAACCATGGAAAAAAAAACCTTATTTATTTATGTACCCAGTATAAAAAAAACCTTATTTATTTTACAACCTTATTGTATTTTTTGCCTTGTTAATATTTTTCTTGGATGCGTTAATAAGCTGGTGGCGTCAGTTGCAGTCATTGCTTTCTGAAAAAAAATCCTTATTTATTTATGTACCTTATGTATACTGCTTACTTAGCTTATTTATTTTACAACCTTATTGTATTTTTGCGCAGGTTTTAATATTTTTCTTTTCGAATTCGTTATAAAATTCGTTGCTTTCAGAAAAGAAAACTTTATTACTTTATTTATTTCTCTATCTATTTTCTATCTTATATATATTACTATTATTTTATTACCTTTTTATTGTACTTTTTATATTACTCACTAAATTATTTATTTTACAACCTTATTATAATATGTTCTTATTTAATGTTATTTTACAACCTTATTTTTAATATATTCATCAAATTCAAATTCACAATAGGTAGCGCCAGTTGCAGTCATTGCTTTGCAGAAACGAAAACTTTATTTATCTACCATATATATATATATATTACTATCTTTTATATTTTTGCCTTATTAATATTTTTCTTAGGTTTGAATTCGTTAATGGCGTTCGTTTCTTTCAGTCCTAAAAACTTTAAATACTTTATTTATTCCTATTCTATATGAGTCTAAAATATGAATATTATTAGCTTATTTATTTTGCTACCTTATTGTATTTTTTTTTCGAAACGTCTTTGGTGCCCGTTGCAGTCATTGTTTTCAGAAACGAGAAACATAAGGCATTTCAGATAATGGGCCTCTTAACGGCATATAACAGGAGAATTTTCAAACTTTCCATTTCCCCATACAAATGTGGGGCAATAAAAGTCTTCAAAAACAATGCCCTAATTTTTACTCGTCTCTGGTTGTTCTGCAATGCAAAAGATTAACACGAGACTTAATTTTATAAAATAAAAAAAAAAATTATAGTTTTTAATGTTAAAATAAAAAAAAGAATCAAAATAGCTATTTAAAGTACTTCTAGTTATTAGTTTGAAATGCACAAAAGACGAAGCTCACAAGAGGTTCTCAAATAACATTTTCAATAAATATTCAAGAGATTTTTAAAATCAGACCTCTATTTTAACCATGGAAAAATAGCAATTTACTATTTTCAAAAAAAAAAAAAAAAAAAATTGTATTGCAACAAAATGGCATTAAGCAGAACTGGTCTTTTAATATACATCAAATTCCAAATAATATTTTTGAAACATTTCAATGGAAAATTCAAAATAAAGAATGAAAATACCTATTTCAGTAAAAAGTACCCTCACTATCATTCGTTTGAAACTGAGTTAGAAAATTCATGAATAAAAACATAAAAAGCTGCTATACAGGTTTTAAACTTCCATTTCCCTACATTTATAAAATTATTTCACAATCGAACAATTTTTTTCTTAAATTGTATTACAACAAAATGGCATTAAGCAGACTGGTTGGTCCTAATATAATTTTAAATAATTTTTATTGTCGTTTTAATGGTTAAAATAAAATAATGAATGAAAATAGCTATTTCACTTAAGCTGCACTTCACAATCATTCCTTTGAAACTCTTGCTGTATTATCAGGAGACGCACAATACGTTCACGAGAATGTCTTCTATCTGTAAGAGCCACATGATTGGATCTGGGAGATCTTCTGCCCTCCATGATCCCCTGTTGAAACATTACAGCCATTAAGATGCGATACTGGAAATTTGTTACAAATTTTATTTCTTGATACAGTGTTAAGATATTGGTTTCAATTTTCAAGTACTATGCTTTGCAAAATCAGCTTAGGAATACGTTGGAATGCATTGTAACCTACAATCTTGGCGACGAAATTATTTGAGGAATAATACATAAAATTCCAATTTCGCCAAATTATTCATATTTCGAAATAGGGAAGCAGTTATATTTAAATACCAAGTTCGTCTCTATTTTTCAAATACAGCCATGGGTGTGGGTTAAAGTGCATTTTTGCATTGAAACAAAACTGTCTCGTGTAATGCAATTAACCAGTAAAACAAAAATATCCCAAAAATATTATTTTTAGTATTTTGTAACATTAAACACTACGTATTTAATATACGATATTTCATAGAAAAAATTTATATCAAATAATAATTTAAATAATAATATAGGTATTATTAATAATTGAAGTGATTCATACTTGTGCTTATACAAGGCGAGAAGCATTTAATCATTTTGTCTCAAAAACTAAAAAATTAATTTATTTCATTTATGTAATGAGTTCTTTTTTAAATTTTCACTCAATAACGCAGAACTTTCTAATAAAAATTACAATTTCTGCATTTGCTTTAATATTATCTTCTCTTCTGCAATTCTCAAAAAAAGCTTATCAAAATACATTTTTTTCCATTTTTGAACTTTAAAGATTACTTTTACTTTACTATTAATCCTTTCACTCATCTATAATTATATATCTTTAAATGCGTTAAATATTATATGTCTCTAACTATACACTGAAGTGACAAAGTCATGGGATAGCAATATGCAAATTTTCAGATGGCAGTAGCACCGCGTAGAACAGGTATAAATGCGCAGTGCTTTCGCAGAGCTTTCATTTCTGTTCAAGTTATTCATGTGAAGAGGTTTTTGACGTGATGATGACCGCACGACGGGAATTAACAGACTTTGAACGCGGAATGTTAGTTGGAGCTAGACGCATGGGTCATGCCATTTCGAAATCGTTAGAATTCAACATTCCCAGATCCACTGTGTCAAGAGTGTGCCGAGTATGAAATTTCAGGCATAACATCCCACCATGGACAGCGCAGTGGTCGACCGCCTGCACTTAACGACCGAGACCGGCGACGTCTGCAAAGAGTCGTAAATTTTAACAGACAAGCAACACTGCGTCAAATAACCGCAGAAATCAATGTGGGACGTGCAAGGGACTTGTCTGTTAGAACTGTGTGGAGAAATTTGGCTTTCTTGGGCTATTCCAGCAGAAGACCGACTCGAGTGCCTTTACTGACAGAACGACATCGCTTGCAGCGACTCTCGTGGGCACGTGAGCATATCGGTTGGTCCCTAGATGAATGGAAAACCGTGGCCTGGTCCGATGAGTCACGATTTCAGTTGGTAAGAGCTGATGGTAGGGTTCGAGTGTGACGCAGACCCCGCGAAGCCATGGACCCAAACTGTCAGCAAGGCACTTTTCAAGCTGGTGGTGGCTCCGTAATGGTGTGGACTGTTTTTTCATGGCATGGACTTGGTCCTCTGGTGCGACTGGACCGAACATTGACTGGAAATGCTTATGTTCAGCTACTTGGAGATCACTTGCAGCCATTCATGGACTTCATGTACCCAAACAACGATGGAATTTTTATGGATGACAACAACTGTTCGCGATTGGTTTCAAGAACATTCTGGACAATTCCAACGAATGATCTGGCCACCTAGATCGCCCGACATGAATCCCATCGAGCATTTATGGGACATCATCGAGAGGTCTGTTCGTGCCCAAAATCCTGCACCATCAACGCTTTCACAATTATGGACGTCTATCGAGACAGCATGGCTCAATATTCCTGCAGGACTTCCAACGACTTGTTGAGTCCATGCCACGTCGAGTTGCTGCACTTCGCCGGGCGAAAGGAGGGCCGACACGATATTAAGAGGTATCCCATGACTTTTGTCACTTCAGTGTATATGTGTGCTGTTTGTGGGTGTGTCAATAAAGCTGTGAATTCTTCAACATTCGTGTCAATTATCTCCACCCAACCACGCCCAGTTACAATCTGCTTGCCCAACCTATGCACGCACTGCAATACATTTTTACTGCTATTGAACTTCACAAAATTAAATATATATATATATATATAATGCTTGTAAATAAAAAAAAAGTATTCCCATGAACCTGAACGTGGCACTTTTCTTGGAGTCATTATAGATCTAGTATAAGCCGAAACGTTACAGTGTATGTGTTTGAATTACATTCGAACTGCCTGATAAAGTTACGTTGGTTAAGCTGTATTCGTGAAAATATTCAGAAAATCTAATAATTATCTGGTAATATTATATGAAACATGAGTTTCCTAATATAAAATGGTGATTTAATGATCAATAACTTTCTAAAATTATTTTTTGTTTCGAATTCAAATTCATGAAGGCAACTCATCAGACTTGTAGAAGATTCAGTGAAATTCTTAAATAATAATTTTATATTTCGAACGATATCATCCACTCCAAGTCTGAACCGATATCATTTTTCTTGCATTTATTGCATTTTCAATTTTATCAAAAAGTCGTGGATTGTTTCGCGTTCTTGTAACCGAGTTAAATGTTTTCTTATTTGGATGACTTCCTCCGAGATAGAAATAGCTTCATTTCACTTCGTACGCAGATATGTATTTAGTATCGTTGGCTGAATCCAAAACTGCTCACGAGCCTCTTTGAATGTTCTGCTGTATTTTTCTTTTTATTTCTCGAAAGCTGGTAATACTTTTGAAAGGAAGAAGTTAATTTTTTTTTACCAACTCAGCTAAAAAAGAATCCGCAGAAAAAGAGGATCATATATGCCTTGTTTATTTCTTTTTTTTCAAAAAACCATTTTGGTAATTCGTTTTTCAACTCATTTATTTGACATAGAATAAAAATTATTCTGAATGCAATATTCTTTTCTGAATTTCAGTTTTGCTTTTATACTCAGAAAAAAATATCTAGAAAAAAATACTTGTATAAAAGTTAACGTCCTATATATATCACCTTTTCGTTATCTTGGATCTTAATCAAATTTGAATTCGTTCTTTTTTTTAATTAAAAAAATTCACCATTTTCTAGAGTTATTTAGTATTACTATTATGTATAATTTATTTTTTTGTTAATTTTCTAGAAGTTTATTTTTTTTTCAAATATATTTATAAATATATATTACACAAATTAGGGCCTGACATGCATGTGTTCTTTATTCAGTGTTGTTTTATGGTAAAAATTGAATTCTTTCTTAACATAGTAATCAGTTGTTTGCTGTCATATTTATTAAAAGTGCAAAGACAGCACTGCACACCTGCAACATATAACACACAAAACACAATTATATAACAAATATTCAGAAAATCATCTTAAAAGCCAGTTCGTTTAATGGTCGTTGTACCCTCTGTACTCTTTGGAACTCTTCACTCGACTGTCCACTCCCTTTTTCTCCCTCTGTCTCCGGTCCTCAATTCCAAGGTTGAGCAGGGGAAAAAGGGGAAGAAAAAAAAAATGTGCAAAAGACCAATGTCTAAGGTAGGGTGTCAGTACACATTGTTCTAAAAATTGTCTGGTGAAAGTAACGATAATTTTATTTCAAAGTGAAAATGAGATTTTTTCGGAAAAACAAAATCTGTAGTTCTGTAATCAATTCTGTAGTTTATTATTTTTAAGATTGCTATTATGTGTTTTTTGTTCTTACATTAAATTAAAATTTTATAGGTATCGCCGCAACTGATTATATATAGGTTTGTTTATTTTATTTTAATATTTTTGATTTTTTAAAAATATTTATTGATAATATTTGTCATTCTTTTAATACTTAACAATATGCGATTTTTAAATTTATTTTAATTTTGCAGTGTATTTTTCAATTACTACTATTAGTTCACACTCTCCCTATATATATTTATATATCTTGTTTAAATTTTCAATCGTTCATAAAATACTTTTTTACTCATCCACTCAAGTTCAAATACATTTTTTTAAACTTGTAGTGGTTGACAATTGATGTTAATACAGTTTTTTCAAATATTGATTCGTTAATTAAAATTAAATAATTAATTTTTAGTTTTTTAGATTTAAGTTGCAGGTATCTAATAATAGATGGCACCAGATGTAAGAGGAAAATTTCAACTTAAAAGTAGGAATTGGCTTTTTTTTAAAAATATTATTTAATGGAATCTTATCCACGATGTGTGTTATACGTTATGATACACAAAGAATATTGCTACTTCAAATAAAATAAAACACAACCAATATTCTATGAATAATTTGAAGTGTTATAGTACGGCATTGAGAATTTTCTAATTCATTTTACAAATTCACATCCACTCGTCTTAATCAGATATATATATTCGTCGTTAAACAGAAGACATTTCCAATACCCGTTACCAAGTCCTTTCTGACAATTGTAAAATCTTACCTTACCTATCCAAGATGGCGTTTGGGCAACCTCGCTGCAAGTCTTGGCGACACGCAACACTGGGGAACTGAAGTTGATTTCCGCTCTACCGCCGACAAAATGGCCGCGTGAGATGCGAGTGGAATATTTGCTTCGGATCCAGTTGCATTCGCCGGAATATGTTCGGTGCTCGCATCAAATTTCTCCACATTAAATTCTGTCTCCCAAAATTTATCTTGGATCTTACTTTAAAGCGAGGATCTTTGAAATGGACTGTGTAAATGAAGGCGGTTTTGTCCAGAATTTTATCGCGGTTGCGTTTCTTCCTTAAATGAATGGCACTGTTTTCATCAAATGTAACTGTGTGTAATCTTGTGTTGTGCAGTTTCTTACGTATCATTTTTTTTTTTATTATATATATTACTGTCCCTAAATAAGACCAATGATTTTTCTCCTTTTTATTCTTCAAAGGCTGCATTTCAAAATGTCGGACACAATGCACTTATGCCAACTTTTTCAAATCCTCAATGCGTGTAAAAAGTAATCGGCCGGGATGGTAAAAACCACGGCGATTCACATCGAATGCCCCCGCAATCGACTTAGAACGGTGTCCTGGTGGTCATTTGAGTTTACGGAACCAGAATTCGCACAGTGTGAATACGGTGGTTGTGGAACCACGCTTTGGGCAAACACCCATGGCAAAGTCGGGAGTTGAACCCGATTCCTGTTTTCGGTACTGAAACGCGTTTGAGGCCCAAAATAGATTCGGCCATTTGAGGCCCACATTATCAGCAAGGTCTCTAATAGTAAATTGACGGTTTTGCAATCATAAATCTTTAATTTTTGGACGTGATTCGTCGGTATGAGGTTGATGGTCGATCATAGGGCTCTTCATCTTCATATTCTCTGATTTCTTTATGTTTATACCACTTCTAAACATTTCTTTCCGATACAGGAATGTTTACCGAATGCCTTCTGCAGCATTCTGTATATAAGCAAAATTAAATGCAAGTTCTTTGCTCAATTAAATCAAATTTCAAAAATCAAGCGTAATAATCACAAAGCCAAGCGTAACTCAAACACTAATCAATATTTTGACGTCAAATTTCACACAGATGTCAAGGACAGTGCCAACAACCTAAAAGAAGAAAAAAAATTGAATTTCAGCAAGCTTCGGGAATTTTAAATTGAAAATAGATCTTACTTTTTGGACACAGTAGTATATCCAATTTTAAAATATCAATTATTTCCGGTTTTTTAAATAAAAAGGGATATAAGATTTTCAATAAAATGGCTTTAAATTTAACATTAATAACTATTTTTTTTTCTTACTGGTGAATTTTTTTACTCTAATTTAAATCAGATACACGTTTAATAACATTGTGCATTATTTTTACAAAGAAAAATCCAATAAAATTAAAAATAAATTTTTAAACAAAACTCCTTTTTAGAAAGTCCATTTCATAATTATTCATAACCTAAATACCATAAAAGAAAACTATGGTATTTGGGATTAAATATTTTCTTAATTATGAAATTATTACTAATATTGAGGAATATAAAAAAAATCACTCTTATAAAAATTCTTTTAAAAATAAATTACTTAAATGTCATTTTCTAAATTTATTTTTAATTACTGAAAGTATATCTCTGTGCTTTTACATTTCATTGACTGTAAAATTTACAATTTAAAAAAAAGGGAAATTAAATTTGAATTGGAAAATATCGCAAATCAGGTGAATAAGTCTCGAAAAATATTTAATACAGAAATTTGAGTCATACAAGAACAAACTGGCCATCCCTATTTAATGAACAAAAAAAAAAAAAAAAAAAAAAAAAAAAAAAACTTAAAACAGGATTTCTCAATTCTGAAAGATTTTCCAACATAATTGTGGTTAATAACAGCAATTGCTAATTATTATTCTCGTAAAAACATTTTTTATTCAGATTTGAAAGAAAAATTAATAATGATGATCATTTTAAAATTATTTAAATTAATTAACAATGACTTTCAAATTAGAAAAATAATTTTACTCGAAAAGCATTCTGATAACAAGGGGTATCTAAATCTTCTGATTCAGAATTGTTTGATTAAAACAATTGTTTTTAATTTTCAAGTATTATTTATTTTAAAGTTTCTATGAATTCCATTTTTTTAAATGTGTATTTATGCAATTTGAATTTTCCTGCCTGATTTATTTAATTATTTTGTTTATTCTATATAATTATCAATTCAATAAAATACTTTTAATAGTTAAGATTTGTCAGCATTTAATAAAATTACAATAATTATCTTAATAAAAAGCAATCATAAGAATCTGCTGAAAAAATTATTATCAACATAGGAATTATCAAGGCTAAAAAATGAAATCTCAATAAATAAAAAATGAATCCACCCATGGCTTGGTGATTAAAATCGCTTCCATGTTAATGGTCCCCATTTTGAAAACTACATTAATATGCATTTGATGTAAAATGACTTAGCTGATAGAGTTAACTAGAGTAGTTATAGTGTTTTAATTTCTGGCTGGTAATAACTGCTTATGTAGAAGAATATCAATATATATATCATCCATCATCAGTGAAAGCTTTGCCCAATGCTCTACAGTCATATTAGGCTACTACTACACCATCACACTACATCACTTTGCCTAGACCTGAGTTGCCCCTTTACAGTTTGGGAATAAATTTGGGAATGAAATGGGTGAGAGAGAAGTCTGATTGGGCTCTGTGACGTTCTACGGTCGTATGAGACCAGGGCATACGGCTTAAAGTTGATTCCGAAATACTACAAACATCCGTGGCACCGCCGGGATTCGAATCACAAACCTGTGGCACAGGCCGCCAGAGTGCTAGCTACTCGGCATCAGGCCCCCAGTCAAAGACTGGGACCTAGGGTTTAAAGTAGATTCAACCACTACAAACATCTGTGCCACCGCCGGGACTCAGAACCCAAAATATGTGGCACCGTGCGCCAGAGCGCTTGTCCTTGACCATCAGGCCCCATATATTATTTAAGAACTATAAAAAATCCGGCATTTTATCAGATACATTATTATAATATAACATAATCGTTATATTTTTAACAGTTGGTTAACATTACAGCGCCATCTATTGAACTAAATGTAAAAAAATTAATTCTAAAAGTTCTCTTTTTTTAGCTGTGATATTTAGAGTTTTAAATTAGTGCTATTATTCTATAAAAAAATAGAAGTACAAACTAAAATAAACCTAATTATGTAACACAATTTTAGCTTAAGAAATTTTGAAACAATAATTACCTCTCAAAATATTAAAAGTTCAGAGAATAGTTTTTTAATCTTACACTTTAGAACACAATAGATGATACAAATTGATTTTTAAAGTCTTCTGATTTAAAAAGTTTACTGATTTAAAATAGAAGTAATAACTTTTTAATATATTACGCACTTATAAAACATTGAACTTTAGAATTTAACTTAATACAGTAACAGAATATTGATTTTTAAATAATTTTTCTTCTTACAATTTTTTTTCTGTAATTTATTTAAGACCAGTTTCATTCAAAACGCTCTTTGTAATAAGAATTCAAATCTTTGTATTTTATAAACATTTTTTTACTCCGATGAAGAAGTGAATTGAAACAAGAAAATTTAGAAGATTCCTCTGTCGTCCGAAAATAAAAGAGAATCAAATAAAAACACATAATCCTTTTCTCCATATCTAAAGAGTAAAAAAGAAAACTCATATTTTTCTTTTTCGAATTTTAGAGATTAAAAAGAAAAAAAATTTTGGGAAACATTCGGAAAACTCTTAGAGCGGAAAAAGATGAAATGAAGCGCTTTTCAGATCGTCTGCACTGCAAACGATATTCAGTGTTGCGCATGAAGTGAACTGAAAACATTTCTTCTTCTTCGAGAACGTGAAGGCCGAATGAATAAAAATAAAGAGATAATGCAGAGTAACATTTGAAGTACACTGAACGCCATTTTGAAATAATTAAAAAAAAAAAACCGAATGTTTTAAGCTTTGCACAGATGGCAGTTGAAGAATTAGATTCAAAAATGGAAATAATTAACTTAAAAAGAGAAAATAGATTCTGTAAAAAAGCTCGAATTTTCGTAATTCTTCTTAGAATTCGTGGAATATATATATATAGAGTAGAGTTTCTGTGATTTTTTTTCGCTGGAGTTCTTTTAAAAATAGAATGTTTGTTTATTCTACATAAAAAGTTTTTTTTTTTCAGTTCAATTTATACATTTGTTAGATGTGTGGATAAAATCTATCCAATAAATATTAGAAAGCACTTCAACTTTTTTTCTATTTATTAATTTAATTATATTTAGAATTTTACCATAGAGACCTATTGCACTAGAGCCAGAGCAATCTAAATCATGAAGAAACCCTAATAAATGCAAATTTCTTACATTTATAGTAAATGTAAAAAAAAAATTATGAAATAACCTTCGTAGCTAGTTCAACTGGCTTAAACAGAGCATCAATTTAGAAGGTTCGTTAACTTTTTGTTAAGTGGGCGAGTATTTAACTTAAAACCCTTCTCTCAAAAAATCCCTGATCAATGTCTATTTTAGGCCCAACAGACCAAGCTGCCAAGCACGTGCGTTTGTAAGAATTATTTGTCATTATTGCGCTTGCAGTCGTGCAAGTGGACATAGGGATTCCGACATAATTTATTGTGCCTTTCTCTAGCATAGAAAGGTAAGATTAAATTTTGTTTCGAATAGAACTATCTTAGTTCGAAAGGTCAATGCACTATTATCTACACTCAAGAGTCAAAACATTATGACCACCTGTCAATAACGAGTTGGCCCACCTTTGGCGCGCAACAACCCGTCAGCTTCAACCCGACTTGGCATGGATTAATACCGCCCCTTAATACCAGTTAAATACCACTTCCACCTGATCACGTGCTTTCCACGTCATCCAGGCGAGTTCATTGCAAAATGTAGGGGTGGTCATAATGTTTTGGCTCTTGAGTGTACATGCTAATGTTAAGAGATTTCTTATTAACTAAAAGCTTTTTAATGTATTATAATTCAGAAAATTTCACCAGTTGTATTTTTTCTATCACATATACTTTTTTCCAACTCAAAAAACATTCTATTCATTAAAATTGAAATTTCAACAAAACCTTTACTTAAGGTGGGCTTATTTTTATATTAAAACTCGAAAACTACACTCAAGAGCCAAAACATTATGACCACCCCCTACATTTTGCAATGAACTCGCCAGGATGACGTGGAATTCACGTGATCAGGTGGAAATGGTATTTAACTGGTATTAAGTGGCGGTATTAATCCATGCCAAGGCGGGTTGAAGCTGTGTTGCGCGCCAAAGGTGGGCCAATTCGTTATTGACAGGTGGTCATAACGTTTTGGCTCTTGAGTGTAAGTGTTATTTTAAACTGATGTAATTAAAATGACTCTTTTTCTGCAAAAAAATATGTTAATAACAAAAGCGAGGACTGAGATAGACTATTTTTTCAGACTGTAATTGCAATTTAAGATTTGTTTAAAAAATTAAGAATAGACAGACTCTTTCTGTCTACGTGTGACTGATATATTTAATTACTTATCTTTAATTAAAGTTGAAAGTTGCATAATACTATTCCATTCTATAGTCTATTTTTTTTTTTATTGTCTTGAAGCATTTTCTACATTTTCAGAAAATGTTAAATGCAATTGAGTTTCAAATAGTGCATTGTTTATTTCTTTTATAATATTTTTACAAGAGATAAGTAATTTGTGTGTATTCAACATTTAATAATCGAATCATTTTTGGTTAATTTAATCTTGTTCTCTACCTCTTTATTATGAGTTAATTAATTTATTTTCTTTTTGAAAAAAAAAGGAAAAAAACAAAAAATTATTCAGAGCTGATTTTGCCTTTTTTTTATTTCGAAAAAGTGAAGATTATATTTTTCACTCTTTATTTCTGCTAAATCTTATTTTTCTTCCACATTAAAAATTAAAATTGCATTTTTTTTGTAATTTTGGTATTTTGAAGAAAGAAGTTTTTATTTCACAATAAATTCATAAAATTTCGCTGTCTATTTTTTAAATGTTACAAAAATAGGTAAGATGTTATTAATAATAAAATTTTATAAAATACCATTTTTAAGATTTGACATAGTGTTGTTGTTAATATAATCAATCGATTACACAACATGCTTTACAGAATATTAAAAAAATGCATAGCATCACGCAATTAAGACTTGAAACTTCTTGCTTTATAACAGTTTTCTTACACCTTTTTATTCAAGCTTACAATATTCAATATAAAATACCAACTAATAACTGCTTAGAGTGTAATAGAGTGCTTCAGGGAGTTACTAATAACTGCTTCTAAGATTGAAAGAAAAAATGCTGAGGTTTTTCAACTTCTTTAGTTTCTGTTGCAATTTTGTTGTTACACTATTTTCATTATGATAGGATTTTATCATTGGGTTTCTGTTGTAATTTCTTTGTTGCAGTATTTTCATTATAATTTAGTTTCTGTTGCAATTTTGTTGTTGCACTATTTTCATTATGATAGGATTTTATCATTGGGTTTCTGTTGTAATTTTCTTTGTTACAGTGTTTTCATTATAATTTAGTTTCTGTTGCAATTTTGTTGTTGCACTATTTTCATTATGATAGGATTTTATCATTGGGGTTCTGTTGTAATTTCGTTGTTGCAGTATTTTCATTATAATTTAGTTTCTGTTGCCATTTTTTTTGTACTATTTTTATTATCATTAGGTAAGTAAGTTTATAAAACATGAAAACTCATTTCTTACCCCCTCCCCTCTTCCCAAAATTTATCCTTTTTCAATTCCTTCTATTAGCTCCCACTCTCCCTATATATATATCTTGTTCAAATTTTCAATCATTCATAAAATACTTTTTATTCATTCACTCAAGTTCGAATACATTTTTTTTAACTTGTTGTGGATGGCACTGGATGTAAATACAGTTTTTTTCAAACATTAATTCAATAATTCAATTTAATTAATTAATTTTATTTTTTTTTTTAAATTTAAGTTGCCTATATCTACCAATAGAGGGCGCCAGATAAACTTAAAAAATGAATGAAAATTATTTATAAAGAACATTCTGCACTATAGTGAAAAAAAGTAGGAATTGACTTTAAAATTTTTTTTTATATATTCCTTGTTAGAAATGCATTGTAAAAAGACTTTGTACTTTGAATGCCATTCAAATTTCAGCAAAAAAAAGATGATATTTGCAAACCTGAAATTTATATGAAAGGTAAGCAATACACAACAGAATAAACAAGTGATTAACAATGCAACACATGTGCGCATTAGAAGCCAGTGAAACAAAAAAAAAAAAAATCGATACAGAACGACAGGAGTGATTTTTAAAAAAGGGAATTTTTTTGAGTGAAAAATGTTTGATCCGTTGTTCATTTTTGTTATAAAAATATTGAACTCATAACAGCACGTGTCTGAAGGGGTATCAAGAATCAAGAATCAAAAATGGAATAACTAGAATAACTGAAACTAGAGTAACAAAACTCTTTAATCAATAAGAATTCTGAATTCATAGAGTAATACTATCTGATTTGCAATCGTGTGGAAAACTGGCAACAGCCAAATCAAGTGGATTCATATACAGTAGTGTAATAAAGGGATGGGGGGGAGTAAATTTAACCTTATCTGATATTGAACCTTCATTTTTAACAGCAACATTTTTAAATGGATGCATCTTTTAAACTAAAATTTTTTTTCCAATGCAGCTGGCAACCAGACATGGACGTCTTTGGATGCCTATAAGGGCTGCACCGATGTTACTCACTTTGCATTACCCAGGGGGCGCGTGTAACTTGATGGTAAGCCACGACGCGGAGTAACAATGCCCCCGCAGCGCTCTACGATCCTATTAGGACCGGGACCTACGGCTTAAAGTGGATTCCGAACCACTACAATACCCATGGGCGAAGCCGGGATTTGAACCCGATACCTGTGGTACCGAACGCCAGAGCGCTAGCCATTCGGCCATCAGGCCCCTTAAACTAAAATATTCAAAGGAACATTTTGTTCTTTGTGATGAAAGTGAATAACAAACGAGTACTAACTCTTTGCCAGAGTCAGAAAGTACCCGACAGAACCAATCGTCTGGAAACGTGTGTTTCATGCAGGCCCACTTTGCACAACGTCAGTGGATTCTGCCGTAATAAAGATCACTCGAAGATGCACCTCTAGAAAAGAAATAAATTCAAAATATTCTCACCCCCAAATGATGCATAAATTCGTAGATCTTTTGTCACTGAAACAAGATGAGCATTTTCTGCTTAAGAAAAATAATAATTTGTTCGAAAGTAATTATCGCCGAATCTGGTAGACTGTATTATTCGACTAAATATTCATACTTACACATTCTTTTATTTTTTTTAAATATTTTAATAATAACTATAATTGTTGACCGCCTCACTTTTTAGTATCAGTCAGTTTTTTAAACAGTCTAGATTGGTCGAGGGTTGGCCACTCCTGGTTACAAATACAGACAAATAATCACCATCAAAAATACTCAAGATTGCTTACAGCGCATGCGTTTTTTGGAATCATTATTGCAAGCTATATTTCACAGCCAACGCTATTAATATTTTCTGATATTATTTGTATTCCATCTAATGAAAAAAAAATATATCAAAAAATTATCACATTAAAATTTTCTTATAATATTGTATTATTAATAAATTGGTTCGATTAAGTTCTGTTTCAAAGGTTTGCCATAAAGATGTAAAAATTGACACTTAAAAAGATAAATAAATTGCAAAACGATTGATTGAACGTGCCGAGTTCATGCTTTATAGAACGATTCAATAATTGTCATTACTCATTGAGCAATGAATCGAAACAAAGGTTGTTCCATTTTCGAACATTAAACCCCAATGGGTTGAGAGAAATTTCGCTGATTGCAGTTGTTCGACAATGAACAGGAAATTCTTCGGTAATCAGGATATTGATTGCTCAAAATTCCGCTGAGAAATTTTATTGGGAAAACACGGTAATTACTCCACTCTTAATTGAAAACTGCGTTTGTGTATTTTTGTTTAAACACGCTTAAACGATTAATATTCCGTTTTCCCCCTATTTTCAGCGGCTTCTACTTTACTTTGTTGCCATTCGAGTGAACGAAATACCGAAATTAAATTAGATTCAGGTGCGCGGAAATAATTATTTATTTTATATTTTTCGCTCGATCGCTTTTCGTTCGAAATCGGTTGCCCCCAAAAGAGTTTTGATTTCCAAACGATTCTTGGAAGAATAGTTTCTTCGCATGAAATAAATCGTTTGCCCGTTCGAAGTTCTATTTTTATGGAACGTGGAAGGAAGATTAGGAAATGCGGGCCAGGTTATTTCAATTAAGATTTATTCGAACTGTAAATTTAATGTGTAATTACAAATTAAGTGGATTAGTGCAACTGATTGTGTCAAGGAGACATTCATAATCAAATATGAAAATAAAATGATAATCTTAAATTTAAAGGTTTCAGTTTCCTTTCTTTCCTTATAATTATTTTGATAATTGTTTTAAATTGCTATTGATTATTTTTTAAGACTTTTTAAGCAAATAATTGTATATAATTTTAGAGCCTTTATTAAACATCATGATTATTGTTTTAAAAACAAACAATTGAATATAATTTTAGAGACTTTATTAAACATCAGTATTATTTTTAAGACTGCCATCGGACATGCCATCTACTCATGGATGGAAAGAAAGGGAGCAGCTTCTGTTGTGATGGGAAACCCCTAGGTAGAAGTTTGACTTGGCTCCTTGACGCTCTTACAATCATATGAGACCGGGATCTACGTATTGAAGTGGATTGCGAACCACTACAAACATCCATGGCACCGCCTGAACTGGAAAGAGGCGTGTGGCCAGAAGCGCCAGAGCTCTAAACACTGGACCAAAACTTAAAACCTTGGCCTTTATTAAATATTATATCTGTCTAATTAAAAAACTTTTATTATTATATTTTTTGTTGAGTTCATTTTCTTATATTTACTTTAAATTGGTACTTTATAGAATTATACACATAAAAAGTATTAAAAGATTTCATTGGGCGTTTTTTTAACCAATAACTTTTTTCTTCTTCAAATTATTTTGGAAAAAAGAAATTTTATAATTAATTAGATAAAGTTTATGTTTTCCACATCTTTTCTTCTATTTTGGTGGTGACAATCTGAGTTTGGTTTGTCACTCTACTGTCATTTTGTGCACACTTAAGGATAATTAGATAGAGACCTACAGTTTAACGTGGTTTTCGAATCACTCACAAACATGCCACTGCCAGGATTTGAACCGACAATCTGGAGAAGAAAGGTCAAATGAAAGTTAAAAAGGTTGTTTAACACAAAAATAGCTTCTTCTAATTGTATTAGAATTGGAATAATGGATGCATTTCTATTAAACACAATTGAAATTTTTAAACAAACCTAACATGCAAAAAGAAAACACCCAATTTTCATCAGAAATATAACAAAAATATTGAATTTACCCTCCCATAAAGGCAATTTTTTTTTTTGCATTAACTAATTCTAGAAAGAATTTCTTCTGAAAACAAATAAAAGCTTGGAATAAAATTTTTACCTGAATGATTTGAATTAACGTTGCAGATTTTTCAGGAGATACATGAATAATTCTAACGTTCTTTATAATTTTAAGAATTGCAAAAAGAAAAAAACCTTTAGTTCCCAGAATGCAGTATTAATAAATAATGATAACTAGGGGGTATCAAAAAAATATTTTACAGCAAAGGGAATTCTAGGAAATTTATAAATAATGCAATAGTGGAAATAACGAAACTTAGATTTAATTCGACTTAGAAAATGTGATGCGATGTTTCAGATGGAAAATAAAACGTTTCTAGTTGCATAAATAAATGATGCGCAAATAAATTCTTAAAGTAAGGATAAAATAGAAATTCAATTTTTAATGAATTTTGTTGTGTTGTTTTAGACTTAAAGCTTTAAACCCTTATAACAATAACTTGAATAATGCTTCATCAGAACAAAAGCTGCAACCTCTTTAAGACGTCTTCCACGGGGCAAAAAGTTCCATAACAACAAAAAGCTAAACTGTCTCCAGAAAACACTTATTAAATTTTAAGAATACCGAATGGCATTATGGCCAATTGACTAGCGCTTTGGATTGGCGGTGGCATGGATGTTTGTTGAAGTTTGGAATTCTCGTTAAACTGTAGGTCCCTGTCTAATTAGCCCCAAAGTGTGCAAATAATGACCGCAGAGCGGCAAGCCAATCCACAATCTATGAATATCGTAATAACTCATTCTATAATATACCTCAAAACCAGCAATAACCCAATCCACTAAATTAACATACAGGCTCGGATGGCTTCAGAGACTTATACATGTTGGAGAAAAAAAACGCACACACATTAAATAAATCCAAAGCAAATTGCAGTATTTTAAACATAAATAAAATGTATTTATTAGTATTTACAATTTAAATAATTAAATACATCATATACAATATAATATATTGTACAAGAGTAACCTTCTCCATTGCCAGCAACCGCAACCAGCCATGGTGAACCAAGGAAAGTCGTACAAGGCCATGGTGGTAGAAGGATCTGAATACCGTCTGCCTTTTTGGCAGATTTCGAAACATGAGTTGTCTTATTTTTACAGAGTTGGGTTGTCAACCCTGTTCCCAATGCTCTACAGTGCTATTAGATCTAGGGGCAACTCAACTCTAGGCACAGAGATGTGGTATAGTTTAGTAGTTGTAATAGTAGTCCTATTAGATCGGGACCTACGGTTTAAAAAGGGAATCATAACCATTATAAACATCCATGAACTCGAACTGGAAACCTGTGGCGCCGAGTACCAGAGCGCTAGTCACTCGGCCATCAGTCTTCACAAGTATCATCTATAAAGCAGTAAATACGTGTATAATATTCTGAATAATAAGAAATAAATATGACTTAACATATCATAATAAGGATGAATGGCCGAGTTCAGGCGCTCGTTACCAAGGTTTCGGGTTCGAGTCCTGGCGGTGAAAGAGTAGTGGTTCGGAAGCCAAAACAAATTTGAGCGTTGCGGGGGCATTGTTATTCCGAGTCCGTGGCTTATCTTATTAAACAAAGGAGAAATGAGCAAAAAAAAGATGCTATATGTTTGACATAATTAAAAAAAAACATAAAAATTGGTCCATGGTTTTAGCCCATCCCATGGAGCAAATTTCAGAAAAGAACCAGTCATTTACTGAATATAAAACGTTCTACACCATGGTTAGTATGATGGTTAATATGGAGTATGCTCTTGACTCTTTCAGTTTGTAGACGATGCAGGATTGGATACCTTTCTTACAACCAGATCTCCATAACGAGGCATGCTTTCCCACTCTTCTTCTCTCTCTTCTATCTCTGACAATCCCTCTTTGATGTCTCAAACACTTTGATTTTTTGATTTTATATCAAGATCAAACAACTTTGTAAAAAAAAGGGATTTTGTTTGACAGACAGAACAAGTTTTTTTTACAGACAATTTTAGCATTTTTAGGGTTTATAAATTATCACCATCAAAAATAAGTAAACCAAATAAATAAACCATCAATAAATGTCAGTCCATTTGATTTTAAATGATAATGCTGTGTAGGTTCATTTCTAACATTTCAAATTTTATCATATTAATCGCAGTATTTCAAGTCGTAATATGCACTTAGTAATGAATTGTATCGTTTATAAAATAACTACTAATGCATTTAAAATAGGAAAAATATGGTTACCCTGAACCATTTCAATTTTTTTGATGTTAATCGTTGTATGCCCAGTTCGCAACAAGCACTTTAGTAATGAATTGTATTGTTTATAATGAGGGATTGTATCGTTTATAATGATGGATTGTATCGTTTATAATGATGGATTGTATCGTTTATAAAATAACTACTAATACATTTAGAATAGTAAAAATATAGTTACCCTGAACCATTCCATTTTTGTGATGCTAATCGCTGTATGCTCAAGCCGTAACATTTTAGTGATGAATTATATCGTTTATAAAGTGACTACATATGCATTTAGAATAGCAAAATATAATTACCCTGATCGTGAAAGTATTATTAGGGTATATTAGAAAATTCATTTAAGATAATAAAAAAACTAGTTGTTTTGTTTAAAATAATACATTACTGAATATATGGGGAACATTTCTAAGCACGAATGTTTTATTTTTTAATTAAACAGACAATAATAAAACAGCAATAAAAGATTTGTACTTTAATTAGATTAATTAATTAATCTAAATCAATTTCTCGGAAAAAGCTGAATAAAAATTAAGTTTGCTTTTTCATAATAAAAAATAAAATAAAAACATATAAAAACCATCCAAAACACTTATGAAAAATACATTCAAACAGCAACGAAAAATACAAAACAAGTCAAGGAATTCATTTTTATCTTAATAGGAAAACAATTCATTTTCGAAAAGACATTCAATATATAGTTGAAATGAATTCTTAACGTTTGCCAAACGATAAAAACAACAACAACAAGCTTTGTAATAAAAACATCAACAACAAGCTTTGTAATAAAAACATCAACAACAAGCTTTGTAATAAAAACATCAACAACAAGCTTTGTAATAAAAACATCAACAACAAGGTGTGTAATAAAAACAACTCTTGAGATAAAAGCAAATTTGAGATCAAGGGGGATTTATACAAAATTAAATAAAATAATAAAACAGCTGTCAGTTAAATTTTATATTGGAGAATGTAAAGTATTTAGCCTTTTTTATAAGAGGGGAGGGGATTCTGGTACAGCTGAAATAATAATTTACCATATTTGATATCATTATTATTATTATTAATTTATGAAGGATCTCAGTATTTGAATTTTAAATGTAAAAAGTAAATGTTCAAGTGTTTTATAAGATTTTGAAAAGCTTAGAATTTTTATATTCTATTTAAATTGTTTGACACAATTGAGGGGAAAAAAAATATAAGATTTCTAACGAAATATTTAAATTTAAAAAATTAAACTTTTATTTGGGTATTTTAAAATTATTGCTATGTCATTTTCTCTTCAATTAAAACGAATTTTTTTTTTATAATAATGAAAAGTTGTTGCAATATTTATTGTATTTTGAAAAAAAAAAAAAAAAAAAAAAAAGATACTTAACGTTTGCAAAGTTATTTAATTATTTTTTGAGGATCACGAGATTTTTTATCTCTTTTAACCTGTTTTGGAAAAAAATCCTCACGGCAACATCTTAAAAGACCTTGAAATTTAGTATGTAATCACCATCATCATTAGTAGTGAAGAAGACCCATGGTGGGCCAAGG
The DNA here is from genome assembly GCA_021605095.1 of Caerostris extrusa. Taxonomy (NCBI): domain Eukaryota; kingdom Metazoa; phylum Arthropoda; class Arachnida; order Araneae; family Araneidae; genus Caerostris; species Caerostris extrusa. The sequence goes on along the minus strand of BPLR01016091.1, from coordinate 1,483 downwards.
CCTTCTGCCTACTGGCAGATTTCGTGATAGAAGATGGTTCCTTTTCACGGGGTAGAGTTGTCAGCCCTACGCCCAACGCTCTATGGTCATATTAGACCGGGACCTACTGTTTAAGGTAGATTCCAAACCACTCACAAACATCCATAGCATCGGCGGGACTCGCTTGAACCAAATCTGTGGCACCGAGCGCTAGAGCATTACTCACCCAGCCATCAGGCCCCAACCGTGTAATGACTATCCAAAAACTGTAAATTATTGGAGCTAATACTATCATAATAATTAAATTCACAGCAATGTTAATAACAGCACATGCCTAGAAGATTTGGTTTCCTTTGTCACTCTTTGCAAAGACCGGCACCTACAGTTTAATGTGGATTCCGAACCACTGAAAAATATCCATGCCACTACCAGGATTCGAAATTGAAGAGACTGTGGTACCAAGCCTAGTAGATAACATCATCCTGAAACAGAAAAGCAACTCACAAAAACCGAATATTGAATAAAATAGAACGAAGTTAAACAAGGACACTAACAAATTAAAACATTCCACAAAAGTTCTTTTCTATGCTGAAGGAGAGACATGCTTCAAAGTCTCTCCTTCCATGCATAAATAAGACATCTATCGAAGGCAAACGAGGGACATCTACATAAATAATACTGGAGGACTTTTTATAACTCCCCAAAAGCAGGGATGGTCAACCCGCGGCCCCGCCTTGAAAATTTTTCCGCTCGTGAGATTTATCACACTTTTACAAAATATAATTATTTTATAATGGCCAAAGTAGTGGAAACCAATGTATTATAAAAATACATTATGTGTGCATCCATATATTCAAAAATTAACTGTCGAAATTAGTTGTCTAATTTAGTGTTCATAACAACAACAAAAAGTTTTGAAATATATTCCTCTCCTTTCCTTTTCCCATTCTTTTTCCTTCCCTTCTTTCATGTCGGTCTCAAGAATATCTACGAATGGAACTGGTTGGTTTACAATGCAATATTGAATTAAAACACATTTTTGAAAAACCAGAAACAAAAATAGATTTTTATAACACTTACGCCACAAAGAGAATTTTCCAATTTGGGGAAATCTGCACAAAAAGTTGTTCACGCTTTTGGTTCAACACAGCTGCGAATCGTTTTTTTTTTTCTTGAAATGAGATTGACCCAACACAAAACACGCTGAAACATAACAGACGCTAACCTGCAACATCCATTACGATATGCAAATACCCAAATTGAGATCAATTTGTAAAAGCTAAGTGAAAGAGTGGAGAAACAAATATATCACTAGTAAAATAAATAATTTTTAAAGATTACATTTATAATTATATATATTTTTTATATTTCATTTTTAGTGTTATATATTTCTTTACAATGTGCTTTTAGTATCATTAGCATTATATTATCTATGTTTACATGTAATAATAATAGTAAACACAAATCTAACTTAACTCATTATGCTTCAATTTTTCACTCCATG